>JAULAV010003092.1:0-51028 GCA_030789695.1 Scilla litardierei | reverse complement strand
AGATGAGATTTGGTGATTTATTCTTCTCAAAAAAAATAAATCCTAAGGTCTCGTACACACCCCCCAATTAAAGATGGACATTGTCCTCAATGTCGAAAGGGGTACGAGTTTATTCAAGCAAGCAACCTAGAAAGCATTTAAAAACTACACTACTCGATAGAACACACCGTGATCAAATGGCGGATCCCGAATCTTTGATGGTGGAGGAAGTTGTTCAATTTGCTCATTGCGGTCCTCGGCGATTATTTTCCTACAAAAGCTAAATTGGACTCCAGGAGCATAACTCCAAGCATCTCTATAACTTGTTTGCCAATGTCCTGCGAGAGATGAGTTACGTCAGTCCAAATTAGTTTAAGATTCCTTTCAACAAAAATATTCCAAATGTAGTCATCAAAATAGTTGAAATAAATTAAAGCAAGTTGACGACTACTCCCTGAAAGATATGCACTACTCTCGGTATGATGCTTGATCAATGGGGAGAGGGGTAAATGATTTTGGGATAAAACTGGAGGAGTGCATGGTTCTGACTCCATGGTGATAATCTCCAAACCCTTGTCCCTAGCTGTCTCCTCCTCTCGTTCATCCAAAATTGCTAGCTCGTCCTTTCTTTTGCGCAACACTTTCTGCCAGGTGGATATTTTTATTCATGTCCTCAACGTGACATGGCTCGCTCGATATACCTGCAATAGAAGATAAACTCGTATTAAATTCATGAAGTTGAGTTTCAAAAGAATTATTTTCTTTTAAGCAAGTGGCAATCAGAGTAAGAATTTCAAAGGATTTTTGAATCTGCTGCCTCTGAGCATGGAAATTCTCTTGGAATTGATGGGATGTAACCTCCTGTGTCTGAATAATCGAGTGAACTTCCTCTTTCAAGTATTGCAAAGGTACGTCTACGCTTTGCTCTTCTTGATCAAGGCACGAAGGCTCCGTTGAATCGCTCTCTGAAGTCTCTTCCATGATTTCTTCATTTTCTTGCAGAGACTCCATGTATTCCTACGCCTCTGTCGGCGTCATGCCTCCCAAAAATTCATGCAGCTGTGGTCGTAGTCCATCTAGGAAGGACGCCATAAGCTCTTCATTTGTGTACACATGCTGCGGATAGCTCGATATTAGGTCTGTGAACCTCCTCCAGGCCTGAAACAAAGTTTCACAGTCAGTTTGATTAAAATTAACGATCTTGAGCTTCTCTATCCTATGTTTGTGTGCATTAGCATACCTTGCATCATACAGATTGTTTGTGCAATAGAAGTTCATATATTCCATTTTTAAAAATTAAAATAAAATAATAAAAAAAAGTTTATGTACTGTAAAGTGGAAAGATCTCACCGAAGGTCCTCTAAATGAAATAAACCGTTGTCACAAATCATTCCTCCCCGGCAACGATGCCAAAAACTTGTTGGGCTCTGAAAAGGTTCTCTCTCTCAAGTGCAAGAGTCCGTACAAGTAATATAATCTGGGAGTCCAGATGTCGAATCCTCGGGAGGAAATCTGTTGCAACCACAATTCAAATCAAATAGAAATCCAACGAAAAGAAACTAACCACTTCAACGATGATGACGGTGATGGTGATGTGAATACGTGAACAATATAAACAAGGAAAAGTGTGTATGAAAGTATCGACGAAAAGTTTGCACATGGTATGGGTTCGTTAGGATCAATAATTCGTATTAATTTGGTTGACAAGTATAACGCAATGAATTCTCCTTTTGGGAGTAATTCACCGGAAAATACCCAATATAACTCAATGAATTCTCCTTTTTTGCGCAATTCATCAGAAGATACCCTTTTGGGGGTTCAAGCACAATATTCAATAAGATCGTCGCTAAAGTTATAATACGATATGAAACACTCTTTTGGAGAGATCAAAACTACGATATGAAACTCCCTTTTAGGGAGATCAAAACTCACCCTTTTGGGGCGATCATCAACTCATTCACTTCTTTTGGAAGATGAAAAAGACGATTTAATAACAAAGATTACAACTTTAACGACGTTTAACGGTTTAGCACAAGGATTATTCAACCAAACGAACCCAAGTAATATCCCATAACTACGCCATACCATGCACAATAAGAATTAGCTACTCATGGTGCAAGAATAATCAAGGTTCATAGCAAAATACATTGATCTAATAGCAAAATACGATGAAGAACACCAAAATACGGAGTAGAAGTTAAGAAATTTATCACCAAATCTTCAAATTTAGACACCAAAACTCTCTGGAAATAAGAAAATAGCCTCTGGAATTTTACAGAATTTTGTGGTGGCGAAATACGGCTCCTAGAGCCTCCAATACGCTCAAAATACGCCAAAATCTGCTTGAATACGCACAAAAAAACCCTAGGAATACCTTAAATAGAGGCATTGCGGGTTTATAGCGCTTATCGGGTTCAATATCCGCACCCGAATCACTCAAAAACCCACCCCCGCTAGCCTCCTTAACTCTCCGCCGTTAGATCCGGGCGGGATCTATCCACGTCACGACACGTGGCATCAGGTTGGATCCGCGCTTCGCCCGCATCGCTGCGAATACAACTCCGCTTCGGAGTCCGTCTTGTCTGTTGGATTGGGCGGGCTACGGTCTTGATCTCGCCACGTCGCATCGATCTGAGCTGCGCTTCTTCGTTCGTCGAGATCGCGTCTCCGCAGTTGGATTGTTTGGGTGACGGTTTGGATCGTTCCACGTCGCCCAAAATTTAGCCGCTCCGCCTCAAATCTCGACGGTTCATTCAAATGGCGGAATTTAATGGATGGGTGACACGTGTCCCCGACGAGGCTGCTGCTTGCGTTCGAGCGGGAGTGATGGTGGCAGTCGGATGTTGATCGGATAGTTATACGTGCGCCACGTCGCTGAGCGGATTTGGAATTCGAGGCTCGCACATGGACCGTTGGATCAAGATCGGACGGCCCAACGTCGCTCTGGGGATCACCTCCGTTTGCTGCGTTTGGTAAACCTTTGGGCCGCTGGATTGAGATCCAACGGCCACAATTGTGCCGTGTCGACCGCTCACGTATCGCAGCAGCGAGCCCCCTCAGCCGTTGGATCTGAATCCGACGTCCCAGATAGCGCCACGTGTCAGCAGTTGAGCGGGCCGCGTATAGAAATACGTATAACCGCAGTATTTTTGTATTTACTTGCGTATTTCTCCATTTAATTGGTATTTTGCATTCAAAAAATCACAGTAATTAGCACAGATCTCAGAAAAATACAAATAAATAGTCCTTGGAATCGTGAAATCGAGACGATGCTAGGAAAAATATAAAAGGTGCAGAAATACTCCATTAATTGCTGTTTTATGCTCAAATAAAGTGATTTCTCTAATAAATAATTGTGTACAAAATACGTATGAATTAGAGAACAATGTAGCATCACATGAGCACAAAATAGGGCTAAATTGGGGGTTAAATATGTAATATTGAACCCGAATCACACCCCCCAACTAGCGATTTTCTAGTGTCTAGCAAAAATAGCGATTAATTCGGATGATTAATAAAACAATAAGTTCTTTCGATCGCTCATGGTGTGGCTCAATAATACGCATTCCAACATGATCTTGACCCTCAATATACACATCCATGTACAAAATCAATCACATGATATTTTCTCTAATTTAGTATGAATAAATAACATACAAGCATCGTTTTGCGCAGGCGAAAGTATAACACGTCGTTTTTCTCTTGTTTTCTTGTTTCTAAGGAATTGGCCTATCAAAACAATCATTCAAGATATGGGTAGTGCAGTTGATTAGTATATTCACCATTTCTTTTCTTTTTATTAGTTCTGCATAACGCGCATCAAGCAACATTCGCAGAAAAATGTATAACTTGGATCGCTCCATCAAATGAGTGAGTTTCATGTCAATGGCTTCCAAATCAGACGATAATAGTGCATTAGGCCAAAAAGGACCCCTCGGACTGTACTACTCGAGCCAACCAAGTTATTTATTTAGTGACATACTTCTTCGTTCATTTTTCATCATTCATTTTTCATTCATTTTTCTTTTCTTTTCTTTTCTTCATCCTTTTCTCTTTTTCTTTGTAAGCAACTCAACACCCATTCTTTGAATATAAACATTGATAACCAAGGCCAAATTCCTCTTCAACTAGAAGACTATTCTTTTAAATCGTGTATACTTAAGCTTTTTCATCACATTAGCATGCATGAAATAAATTCAAACTATTTCAACATATTAATCATGGAAATTGAAAATTTTCTTGAATAGTATATTAACGGTAATTCCATGAAGAGAAAAATAATTAACTCAAGCCATAAACAATTTTTAGAACACAATCAATGTATAATCATCTGCATTAGTGGCATATGAAGGAGTTTTAAAAGATGAGATTTGGTGATTTATTCTTCTCAAAAAAAATTAATCCTAAGGTCTCGTACACACCCCCCAACTAAAGATGCACATTGTCCTCAATGTCGAAAGGGGTACGAGTTTATTCAACCAAGCAACCTAGAAAGCATTTAAAAACTACACTACTAGAAAGAACACACCGTGATCAAATGGCGGATCCCGAATCTTTGATGGTGGAGAAAGTTGTTCAATTTGCTCCTTGCGCTCCTCGGCGATTATTTTTCCTCCAAAAGCTAAATTGGACTCCAGCAACGTAACTCCAAGCATCTCTATAACTTGTTTGCCAATGTCCTGTGAGAGATGAGTTATGTCAGTCCAAATTAGTTTAAGATTCCTTTCAACAAAAATATTCCAAATGTAGTCATTAAAATAGTTGAAATAAATTAAAGCAAGTTGACGACTACTCCCTGAAAGATATGCACTACTCTCGGTATGATGCTCGATCAATGGGGAGAGGGGTAAATGATTTTGGGATAAAACTGGAGGAGGGCATGGTTCTGACTCCATGGCGATAATCTCAAAACCCTTGTCCCTAGCTGTCTCCTCCTCTCGTTCATCCAAAATTGCTAGCTCGTCCTTTCTTTTGCGCACACTTTCTGCCATGTGGATATTTTTATTCATGTCCTCAACGTGGCATGGCTCGCTCGATATACCTGCAATAGAAGATAAACTCGTATTAAATTCATGAAGTTGAGTTTTAAAAGAATTATTTTCTTCTAAGCAAGTGGCAATCAGAGTAAGATTTTCAAAGGATTTCTGAATCTGCCGCCTCCGAGCAAGGAAATTCTCTTGGAATTGGTGGGATGTAGCCTCCTGTGTCTGAATAATCGAGTGAACTTCCTCTTTCAAGGATTGCAAATGTACGTCTACGCTTTGCACTTCTTGATCAAGGCACGAAGGCTCCGTTGAATCGCTCTTTGAAGTCTATTCCATGATTTCTTCATTTTCTTACAGAGACTCCATGTATTCCCACGCCTCTGTCGGCGTCATGCCTCCCAAAAATTCCTGCAGCTGTGGTCGTAGTCCATCTAGGAAGGATGCCATAAGCTCTTCATTTGTGTACCCATGATGCGGATAGCTCGATATTAGGTCTGTGAACCTCCTCCAGGCCTGAAACAAAGTTTCACAGTCAGTTTGATTAAAATTAACGATCTTGAGCTTCTCCATCCTATGTTTGTGTGCATTAGCATACCTTGCATCATACAGATTGTTTGTGCAATAGAAGTTCATATATTCCATTTTTAAAAATTAAAATAAAATATAAAAAAAGTTTATGTACAGTAAAGTGGAAAGATCTCAACGAAGGTCCTCTAAATGAAATAAACCGTAGTCACAAACCATTCCTCCCCGGCAACGGCGCCAAAAACTTGGTGGGCTCCGAAAAGGTTCTCTCTCTCAAGTGCAAGAGTCCGTACAAGTAATATAATCTGGGAGTCCAGATGTCGAATCCTCGGGAGGAAATCTGTTGCAACCATAATTCAAATCAAATAGAAATCCAACGAAAAGGAACTAACCACTTCAATAATGATGACTGTGATGGTGATGTGAATACGTGAACAATATAAACAAGGAAAAGTGTGTATGAAAGTATCGACGAAAAGTTTGCACATGGTATGGGTTCGTTAGGATCAATAATTCGTATTAATTTGGTTGACAAGTATAATGCAATGAATTCTCCTTTTAGGATCAATTCACCAGAAAATACCCAATATAACTCAATGAATTCTCCTTTTGGGTGCAATTCATCAGAAGATACCCTTTTGGGGGTTCAAGCACAATATTCAATAAGATCGTCGCTAAAGTTATAATACGATATGAAACTCTCTTTTGGAGAGATCAAAACTAAGATATGAAACTCCCTTTGGGGGAGATCAAACCTCACCCTTTTGGGGCGATCATCAACTCATTCACTTCTTTTGGAAGATGAAAAAGACGATTTAATAACAAAGATTACAACTTTAACGACGTTTAACGGTTTAGCACAAGGATTATTCAACCAAACGAGCACAAATAATATCCCCTAACTACGCCATACCATGCACAATAAGAATTAGCTACTCATGGTCCAAGAATAATCAAGGTTCATAGCAAAATACATTGATCTAATAGCAAAATACGATGAAAAACACCAAAATATGGAGTAGAAGATAAGAAATTTATCACCAAATCTTCAAGTTTAGACACCAAAACTCTCTGAAAATAAGAAAATAGCTTCTGAAATTTTACAGAATTTTGCGGTGGCGAAATACGGCTCCTAGAGCCTCCAATACGCTCAAAATACGTCAAAATCTGCTTGAATACGCTCAAAAAACCCTAGGAATACCTTAAATAGAGGCATTGCGGGTTTATAGCGCTTATCGGGTTCAATATCCGCACCCGAGTCACTCAAAAACCCACACCCGCTAGCCTCCTCAACTCTCTGCCGTTAGATCCGGGCGGGATCTATCCACGTCGCGACACGTGGCATCGGGTTGGATCCGCGCTTCACCCGCATCGCTGCGAATACAACTCCGCTTCGGAGTTCGTCATGTCCGTTGGATTGGTCGGGCTACTGTCTTGATCTCTCCACGTCGCATCGATCTGAGCTGCGCTTCTTCGTTCGTCGAGATCGCGTCTCCGCAGTTGGATTGTTCGGGTGACGGTTTGGATCGTTCCAGGTCGCCCAAAATTCAGCCGCTCTGCCTCAGATCTCGGTGGTTCATTCAAATGGTGGGATTTAATGGATGGGTGACACATGTCCCCGACGAGGCTGCTGCTTGCGTTCGAGCGGGAGTGATGGTGGCAGTCGGATGTTGATCGGATAGTTATACGTGCGCCACGTCGCTGAGCGGATTTGGAATTCGAGGCTCGCACATGGACCGTTGGATCAAGATCAGACGGCCCAACGTCGCTCTGGGGATCGCCTCCGTTCGCTGCGTTTGGTAAACCTTTGGGCCGCTGGATCGAGATCCAACGGCCACAATTGTGCCGCGTCGACCGCTCATGTATCGCAGCAGCGAGCTCCATCAGCCGTTGGATCTGAATCCGATGTCCCAGATAGTGCCACGTGTCAGCAGTTGATCGGGCCGCGTATAGAAATACGTATAACCGTAGTTTTTTCGTATTTACTTGAGTATTTCTCCATTTAATTGGTATTCTGCATTCAAAAAATCATAGTAATTAGCACAGATCTCAGAAAAATACAAATAAATAGTCGTTGGAATCGTGAAATCAAGACGATGCTAGGAAAAATATAAAAAGTGCAGAAATACTCCATTAATTGCTGTTTTATGCTCAAATAAAGTGATTTCTCTAATAAATAATTGTGTACAAAATACGTTTGAATTAGAGAACAATGTAGCATCACATGAGCACAAAATAGGGCTAAATGGGGGGTTAAATATGTAATATTGAACCCGAATCAGCTATCGAGGCGCAGCGTCAGGCAGCTCGGTTGAGAGACCTTGAGGAGTCCTCAGCCCGAGAGCGTTCGAGGGTTGGGGAGACCGAGGTAGCTGTTCAAGAGGCCCGCATGGAGGCCCGGCAGCTCCGTCGTCGGGTGGACGAGCTCGAGTCTCAGGTGCTGGACCTCCAGGGGTATCTGGCTGATGCCCTAAGGTCAGGCCGCGAGGCGGAAGAAGAGTTCCGCTGGGAGAGGGGCGATCTCTGTGGCGAGCTAGCTGTGCTGCGTCAGAAAGTCCGATTCACCGAAGAGGTGGAGAGGGGCGTCGACGGGGCCCTGAGGCCTAGGATCGCAGAGGTCCTGAGGGAGGCCTTTGGATCCTACGAGGACCTCTTGTCCCCTCGGATAGTCGATGTTGTCCGTGATTCTTTCCGACGGTTCGCGGAGCACGCCCGGCAGCCGCTTCCCGCCCCTGTAGGTCTCGCCGACCCCCTCCGCTCCGAGCAGGGCGAGGTTTCGGAGGATGCTTCCTCCCGTGCCCGGGACCCTGAGCGCCCCTTGTATCTTGTTCCCTCCCCTTCTATTTTGGTTGTTTCTTGAGCGACAAATTTTGTTGTCAACAACAGTGCCAGGTGGAATGTTTTCGGGTGATCCTGGTTGAAAAAGTTTTGTTATGGTGATTCTTCTGGGCAGTTGTATTTACACAGCTTCTTTGTCGCTTGGGTTTCCCGCCTTGTAGGGACCCTCGGTCTTTTCGATCCCTTATCGTGTTTTGAACTGGTTATGTACTCCACATTTTGACGGCATCCCTTCATTGCCTGCTGTGAGGGCGAAGGGTCTTCGGAACTCCAGACCCGCTGGCACCCTGGATTGGGACCTTATCGGCGCCCTTGTCCGACCCGTCATAGCACTTCCTTTTTTCGCGATACTCGGTTTGCTTAGGTAATTGCCTTGTAGGTAGTTGGGTTGCTTCCAGTCTCGCCGTCAGTCGGATCGGTTAGTGGGCGAAGGGGGGTTGCCCCTCGGCTTATAACCAGCCGATGCTCCCGTCTGTCTGGGGAGTTGCCCCGGTTTTACGAGCGGGCGGTTCATTCGGTCGGTGAGGGGAGCTATCCCTCGGCTTATGACCGACCGATGTCCTTGTCTGCTGAGGGAGTTGCCCCCAGCCTTACGAGCGGGCGGATCGCTCGGTCGGCGAGGGAAGCTATCCCTCGACTTATGACAGACCGATGTCCACGTCTGCTGAGGGAGTTTCCCCCAGCCTTACGAGCGGATGGATCGCTCGATTGGCGAGGGAGGCTATCCCTCGGCTTATGACCGACCGATGTCCCCGTCTGCTGGGGGAGTTGCGCCCAGCCTTACGAATGGGTTTGGGGGATCATCCTGCTGGGGGAGTTGCCCCAAGCCTTATGGCCGATCGGTTCGGTAGGACTGCGGACAGTTGCTCTCCGGCTTAGGGCCGACCGTAGAACCCGTCTGCTAGGGGAGTGGCCCATAGGCTCACGAATGCATTTTGGGGGATCGGCCTGCTGGGGGAGTTGCCCCCAGCCTTACGGCTGATCGGTTTGGTGGGCCTGCAGAGAGTAGCTCCCCGGCTTAGGGCCGACCATAGAACCCGTCTGCTAGGGGAGTGGCCCCTAGGCTCACGAATGGGTTTGAGGATCGACCCGCTGTGGGAGTTGCCCCCAGCCTTACGGCCGATCGGTTCGGTGGCCTTCCCGCTTGGAGAATAGCTTCCCGCCTCCGACCTGTTGAGCGGAGGCAGGCCTAGATCGTGAAACGGTCGTTCGGCTAGATATGGAAAAGAGTTTACATTTGTACTAACTAGGTCCTTCTCATCGACCATTACATTTGGAGGAAAAACAACAAAGAACGGAGGAGGTCAGGGCAGGATAGCCCTCCCCCGGTGAGGTGGCGACTGTTTGTCCCGCCCGCTCACTCGATGACACGTATGTACGCCTGGACCACGTTCACCTTCTTCTCCTTGTCCGGCTGCCTAGAAGTTCCCTCCCCAGGAGCGGGATCGTCAGCGAAGTTCTTCAAGTGCCACCGACTTACCAGCTTCTCTATGTCTTTCTTCAGATGCCAGTAGTCGTCGGTGTCGTGGCCGTTGTCCTTGTGGTACTTGCAGTCTTTCTGTAACGACTAGTTTCCTTGTATCTGGATTTATTATAATATAATATATGTTTTGGTGGATTTTCTCCTCATGTGTGGTTTTCATCTCCGTGACTTTCATTTTCGATCGTTTCGTCGTGATTTCTTGTTTCTTCCTTAGGATCGTCGATTTTGAAGTATGTCATTCGTGACGGAATTCATAACGGTCGTATCTTACTATTAGATCAAGCCTAGGAGTCTTAGGAATCGATCCCGGAGCTCCGCGCTCCGTATCGGAACTTTTGGTGCTTATTAGCCGGTGTAAGAAGGGGCACCGACCGACTAGATGACGATCCAGTCGGTCGGCAATCCTTCTTGGACCGACTAGTTGGCTTTCTAAATTTCTCAGGAGTTACTATTTATCGTTAGTCGGTCTAAGAACGTTGGTTGACCGACTAGGTTGCAAACTAGTCGGTCGACAATGCTTCTTTAACCGACTAACACATCATCTAAATTTTAGTATCAGTACTGTTCATTCTTAGTCGGTCTAAGTTCATCTTTCGACCGACTAGTTGTTAAACTAGTCGGTTAAGTTTTGTACTCAGACCGACTAATTCTTGGTTCTACTGTACAGTCGAGTTACTGTTTACTCTTAGTCGGTTTACGAACGTTCACCGACCGACTAGATATCAAACTAGTCGGTCAGTAGTTGTTCATCGACCGACTAAATCCAAATCCCATTTTCGTTCAGAAGTTACTGTTTACACTTAGTCGGTCTGCGTTGGTCGACCGACCGACTAGTTGCCAAACTAGTCGGTCAGTGGTTGCTCTTTGACTGACTAATCTGTGTTAAAACCCTAATTTCTGGGCAGCCGCCAGCCCAACCTATTTATACCCCGACCAAACGTTTTCTTCTTCCTCCACTCGACCCAAAACCCTAGTTTCTCCCCCATTGAGCCCCCTTCTTCCCCAAACCCTAATTCCTTCATTCCAAGCCCAAGATCCATCATCCAAACCATCCATCAACTCATTCTACCTCTCATCTTCCCCAAAATCTCACCAAATCCCCAAAATCCCCCAAAACCCTAATTCGCCAAACTTCTCCAATCTTTTCCAGATCTGATCCATAGGTTCTCCGGAGTGTTTCTTCCGCCTCCTCTCGGTAAGAAATCGATCTCTCGATGTTTTCATAACCTATTTGTATTTTTATGAAACCCTAATGAAATTTCATGTTGTTTGATGATTGTTCCCCAAAACAGCGATTTCCCCCGTAGATTAGCATCCGCGAGACGAACCTTCGTGATCGTCATCCCCGGTGCTAGGCAAGTGAAACTTGCCACTTAGGGTTTAGGCCATGTTTTAGGCCATTTTGCTTGTTGTAGGCGTAAAAGAGGCTAGGCGACGAAATGATACTTGCCTAGGTGCAAATTGGGGAACTAGCTTGACAACGAAGCTAGTTCCGACATATATCATGTTGCACAATTACCATGTCATGTTTACTTTCCATTAACGGTACGCGAATTAATTGTCATGTCATTGCATTCTTCAAGTGATCCCGTGATTGCGTAGCATCGCTACTATACTTGTGTTTCCTGGCTCGTGACCAGAAGCGAGCATAATGAGTTGCTAACCCCAACGCTCGATATTGAATTATGAACTAAGAAACAAGCTCCCGTGCGGGGCAACCCTGGCTCACTTGCTGGGCTCATGTACAGGGACCCTGGCTTGTTTACGTGTGGGATGGGGTAAGGGTTAAGCGTCCATTCAACTGGGAGTCTGCCCGAACAGCAACTGCAGTTGTAAGGCGTAAACTCTGGGGTGGGGTAGTGTTTAGTGCCGATCGGTGTGAATGTTGTACCATTCAGCTGAAGGGCGTAAACATCTACAAAACAACGTGAAACGTGAATAGTGAATTGATTGAGATTGTTAGTAGCTTGGCTACTCTTGTCTTGTCCCGATACTTGTTCTCTTGTACTTACTGTTCACCATGTCTTAATTGTGCACTCATGTTATAACTGCCATGTCATGCATACTAAAACTGCTAGGTTGCTAGTTGCCTTACTTTCAGTTTCCTTGCCCAAGTCTCTTAGACTTGCTGACATGTGCCCCTTTACTCTTTTGGGTGACACATGTTAGATCCTGAGCCTGAGTACCTTGTTGAGGACGAGGTGTTTGCTGACGCCGAGCCCGAGCTTATGTTTGACGGGGAGTACGCGGACACTGGGGACCAGTCCTAGTGTCTTCGTAGTGTTTCCTTTTTGTTTAGACTGCTGTTTGGTTGTCGGTGCGTGGCACATATACTTTGTTATGTTGTTGCTTTTGTTGGCCTTGTTCTGGGCCTTTAGACTCTTTCTTTTAGCCTGGTGGCTTTTCTGGATGTTGGACTTATTTTCATGTTGGACAATTTATGAGATATGAGAATTTTATTTCTGTCTCTCCTTTTATTATTATTATTGCTCCGTTGTGGTTACAGGGACCTGCTTATGTTTTATTGACGCTTATCGGGTTTGGGGCTTCACGGCTCCACTCTCGTGCGGACCTTTTCACGTCTCCCTCCATTTTAGGGAAGCTGGTCGTGACAGGTTTTGTTGGTGGCCCATGCAGGTCCTTCTGTAACTGCGATTATCGGAATAGCGATAATGATATTAGAATGTCCAATGAACTAAGTTCGACGTTCGAGTCATAAGCTATGAGTCTAATCTGATTCGTTTTCTGTGTCACTAGATGGCAGGAAGACGATTCACCCATGGTGGGGGTAGTGGTGCGCTCCCTCATGATGAGGAGCCTGAGCGGGAACCCACCAACGGTGAGATGATGCGGATGATGCTCCAGATGATGCAAGTGCAGCAGGGCGTGCTTCTGCAAGTCCAGAATGCGCCACTTGCTCGAGCTGCCCGGGCTCTTCCGGATGCCCCTCGCTCTGAGCCGGGAGCGAAGCAATTTCGGGAGCTGGGTCCCGCATATTTTGATGGGTCTGAGGGTCCTCTGGCTGCCGATGAGTGGATTCGGAACATCGAGGACAATCTGAAGATGGCCAAGATCACCCCGACTGGATGGGTTGATTTGGCGAAGAGGCAACTCAAGGATAATGCTCGGAATTGGTGGGATGCGGAAGAGAAGATGTTGGTGGAGCCGATAGCTTGGACCACCTTTAAGTCCAGGTTTGATGAGGAATTCTTTCCAAAGGCTGCAAAGAAGGAGATGCTGCATCGCTTCATTGATCTGAAGCAAGGGAGCTTGACGGTGGACATGTACTACCAAGAGTTCACTAGGCTGAGTCGGTTCGCACCAAAGATGGTGCAGGATGCTGATGAGAGGGCTCAGAGGTTCCTGCAGGGACTTGCTTTGGAGCTCCAGAGTTTTGTGTCTTCCTCCGATCTAGACTCTTATCAGAAGGTTCTGGTCGCTGCAAGGAGGCAGGAGCTGAACCTGAGTCAGAGGAGGGGGTCTGTTGTTGGTGCTGGGAAGAGGCCTATGGAGCAGGCTAGAGCGGTGGTTAGGCCTGGTTTCAAGCCTAATCAGCCAGCTCAGTTTAAGAGGCCGGGAGGGCCTATTCTGAAGACTTGCCATTTCTGCGGCAAGCCTGGCCACATCAAGGATCAGTGTCGGAAGTTTTTGGGCCAGTGTTTGGTGTGTGGTGATGCTTCCCATGTCACGAGGGATTGTCGGCATGCGGGTCCGCTGCGGAGGGCACCTGTTGCAGCACAGCCGTTGCAGCAGCGAGCGTCTGTTCCTACTGGTCGTGGAGCAGCTATTGTTCCGCAGAGGCAGGCTTTTCAGCAGGCTGTTCCGCCGAGGAGGCAGGCTTTTCTGATAACCGCTGTGGAGAGCGAGGCTGTGGATGAGGTTATCACAGGTAATCCTCAATCTAGCTGTTACCTTCCTAGCTGGTTTGATTGTTAGATTGTGTTGTTTGCTTGAACATGATTGTTTGCTAGACTAGGGTTTGATTGTTAAATTGATTGTTAGGTGTGGTTTTGGTGTGCACATTTCCTGTACGAGTCCTCTTTGACTCTGGTGCATCGATGTGCATTATTTCTCGGAGCTTCGTGGAGAGGCATTCCTTGACGACGTCCCCTCTTTCCAAGAGTTGGAATATCGTTACAGGGAATGGCGTGGTCTCGGTGCATCGTGGTTGCAATTCTTGCTCGTTGGTGGTCTGTGGACATGAGCTTTTCGCTGATTTCATTGTCCACGACATCATCAACTATGATGCAGTTCTTGGGATGGACTGGCTGGCGAGCTTCTATGCTACAATCGACTGTCGAAGGAAGAAGGTGGTGTTCGAGATTCCCGGACATCCAGTATTTGAGTTCAGTCGTGGTAGCAGTTCGCTTGGTCCTGTCAGATTTCGGGCCAGGCCGGTGGAGGTTGTGGCTATGCAGATGGAGCTGGAGTGGCCAGCTGTGGTGCGAGATTTTGGCGACGTCTTCCCTAAGGAGATGTCTGGTTTGCCACCTGATCGAGCTTTAGAATTTTCTATCGATCTTATTCCAGGTGCGCAGCCGATTTCGAAGGCGCCGTATCGTATGGCACCTGCAGAATTGGAAGAGTTAAGGAAGCAGCTGGATGAGCTTTTGCAGAAGGGTTATATTAATCCTAGTGTGTCTCCGTGGGGAGCACCGGTGCTGCTGGTGAAGAAGAAGGATGGTTCACGTCGCATGTGCGTGGACTATCGGGAGTTGAATGCGGTGACCATTAAGAATAAATACTCGTTGCCCAGCATCGATGATATTTTTGATCAGCTTGGAGGTTCGAGGGTGTTTCCTAAATTGGATTTGAGGAGTGGTTACCATCAGTTGAAGGTGAAGAAGGATGATGTTCCGAAGACAGCGTTCAGGACGAAGTATGGACACTATGAGTTCGTGGTTATGCCTTTCGGCGTAACTAACGCGCCCACAGTTTTCATGAATCTGATGAACCTGATTTTCTACGACTTTCTGGATAAGTTTGTCGTTATCTTTATTGACGACATTCTGATCTATTCGAAGTCGGAGGAAGAGCATGTCTCGCACTTGAGGGCGGTGTTGGAGATTTTGAGGAAGCATCATTTGCATGCTAAGTTTTCGAAGTGCGAGTTTTGGCTGGATAGAGTTGCTTTTCTCGGGCATGTGGTGACTGGAGATGGTATTTCAGTGGATCCCGAGAAGATTCGGGCCATCAGAGAGTGGCCTGTTCAGTCGTCTGCGTCTGAGATTCAGAGTTTCCTTGGACTTGCTGGTTACTATCGGCGATTCATTAAGGACTTTTCCCGTATTGCTGAGCCGATGACCAGGTTGACGCGGAAGGATGTTGCTTTTGTTTGGTCGGGTGATTGAGAGAGTGCTTTTGGCGTTCTGAAGGAGAGGTTGACGACGGCCCCTATTCTTGTTGTGCCTGATCGCAGCGGTGGATTTGAGATCTTTTGCGATGCTTCTGGCAAGGGTCTCGGTTGTGTGTTGCATCAGTACAGACATGTTGTGGCGTATGCGTCTCGTCAGCTTAAGGTTCATGAGAAGAATTACCCGACGCATGATTTGGAGTTGGCTGCCGTTGTGTTTGCTCTTAAGATTTGGAGGCACTTCCTGCTGGGTGAGAAAGTGAAGATTTTCACCGATCACAAAAGCTTGAAGTATATTTTAACTCAGAAGGAGCTCAACATGCGACAGCGTCGATGGTTGGAGCTTATGGCAGATTATGAGATTGATTTGCAGTTTCACCCTGGCAAGGTGAATGTGGTACCAGATGCTTTGAGTAGGCTTCCAGCGGTGATGATTTTGACCTCGCAGTGGAGATTGCAGCAGGATTTTTGTGAGTCTGGCGTGGAGATTGTTCTTCCTGGGGAGGCTTCGTCGTTGATGTACATGCAGGTACAGTCAACGATCATGGATCGGATTAAGGCTAGCCAGGCTGAGGATCCGAAGCTGGTGAAGATTCGGGAGCAGGTGGAAGCCGGTCTGTGGACTGACTTTTTGATTCATGAGGATGGCTCGCTGAGGTTTGGAGCCAGGTTGTGTGTGCCCGTGGGGGATATTAGAGAGGAGCTGATGGTGGAGGCACACAGTTCGCCGTATTCTGTGCATCCTGGTGGCACCAAGATGTATCAGGATCTTCGTCTGAATTATTGGTGGCATGGTATGAAGAGGAGTGTGGCTCGGAGTGTAGCCAAGTGCTTGGTTTACCAGCAAGTGAAGGCGGAGCATCAGCGTACGGCCGGGTTGCTACAACCGCTTCCGATTCCGGAGTGGAAATGGCAACACATCACTATGGATTTCATGACTGGACTACCTCGGAGTCCGAAGCAGAATGACGCGATTTGGGTGATCGTAGATCGATTGACCAAATCTGCGCACTTTATTCCGTTCCGAGTGGGACAGTCCACTGAGGCGCTAGTGAGGAGATATATGGAGGTAAAATTCTTTTACTCTCCGTTGTTATTTCCTTTTCCTAGTTTGGATGGTGATGTGACGTAAATCGTGCAGGAGGTCGTGCGACTTCATGGAGTCCCCGTGAGTATCGTGTCGGACAGAGACACGAGGTTCACATCTCAGTTCTGGCAGAGTTTGCAGAAGAGCTTGGGTACGCGTCTGAGTTTCAGCACGGCGTACCATCCGCAGATGGATGGCCAGTCCGAGAGGACGATTCAGATTTTGGAAGACATGCTGAGGGCGTGCATATTGGATTTCAAGGGTTCATGGGAGGACCATCTGCATTTGGTGCAATTCTCTTACAACAACAGCTTCCAGGCGAGTATTGGCATGGCGCCTTTCGCCGCTCTTTATGGGAGGAAATGTCGATCGCCATTGAGTTGGGATGACGTTGGTGCTCGGGAGCTGTTGGGACCTGAGATGATCGTGGAGGCCGTCGATATCGTCAGGAATATTTGGGAGAGGTTGAGGATTGCTCAGGACCGTTTTAAGCATTGGGCGGATGCTAAACGTCGTCCTTTGGAGTTTCAGCCGGGCGACCATGTGTTCTTGAAGATTTCCCCGAATCGTGGTGTGATTCGTTTCGGGAAGCGAGGGAAGTTGAGCCCGCGATACATTGGACCGTTTGACATTTTGGAGAGGGTTGGCGAGGTAGCTTATCGCTTGGCCTTGCCGCCATCTTTGGAAGGAGTTCACAATGTTTTCCATGTGTCGCAGCTTCGTCGATACATTGGCGATCCATCTCATGCGGTGGATTTCTCGGAGATTACCGTTCGCCCAGATTTGACGTATGACCAGCATCCAGTGCAGATTCTGGACAGGCGTCAGAAATCGCTTCGGAACAAGATTGTCAATCTTGTGAGGGTGATGTGGCGACACGGCTCACCTGGAGAATCTACTTGGGAGAATGAGGATGAGATGCGAGAGCGTTCCCCACTTTTGTTTCCGGACACGTGAGTGTTTGGAAATTCCGAGGACGGAATTTTTCTTAAGTTGGGGAGGATGTAACGACTGGTTTCCTTGTATCTGCATTTATTATAATATAATATATGTTTTGGTGGATTTTCTCCTCATATGTGGTTTTCATCTCCGTGACTTTCATTTTCGATGGTTTCATCGTGATTTCTCGTTTCTTCCTTAGGATCGTCGATTTCGAAGTATGCCATTCGTGACGGACTTCATAACGGACGTATCTTACTATTAGAGCAAGCCTAGGAGTCTTAGGAATCGATCCCGAAGCTCCGCGCTCCGTATCGGAACTTTTGGTGCTTATTAGTCGGTGTAAGAAGGGGCACCGACCGACTAGATGACGATCCAGTCGGTCGGCAATCCTTCTTGGACCAACTAGTTGGCTTTCTAAATTTCTCAGGAGTTACTGTTTATCGTTAGTCGGTCTAAGAACGTTAGTTGACCGACTAGGTTGCAAACTAGTCGGTCGGCAATGCTTCTTTAACCGACTAACACATCATCTAAATTTTAGTATCAGTACTGTTCATTCTTAGTCGGTCTAAGTTCATCTTTCGACCGACTAGTTGTTAAACTAGTCGGTTAAGTTTTGTACTCAGACCGACTAATTCTTGGTTCTACTATACAGTCGAGTTACTGTTTACTCTTAGTCGGTTTACGAACGTTCACCGACCGACTAGATATCAAACTAGTCGGTCAGTAGTTGTTCATCGACCGACTAAATCCAAATCCTATTTTCGTTCAGAAGTTACTGTTTACACTTAGTCGGTCTGCGTTGGTCGACCGATCGACTAGTTGCCAAACTAGTCGGTCAGTGGTTGCTCTTTGACTGACTAATCTGTGTTAAAACCCTAATTTCTGGGCAGCCGCCAGCCCAACCTATTTATACCCCTCCCAAACGTTTTCTTCTTCCTCCACTCGACCCAAAACCCTAGTTTCTCCCCCATTGAGCCCCCTTCTTCCCCAAACCCTAATTCCTTCATTCCAAGCCCAAGATCCATCATCCAAACCATCCATCAACTCATTCTACCTCTCATCTTCCCCAAAATCTCACCAAATCCCCAAAATCCCCCAAAACCCTAATTCTCCAAACTTCTCCAATCTTTTCCAGATCTGATCCATAGGTTCTCCGGAGTGTTTCTTCCGCCTCCTCTCGGTAAGAAATCGATCTCTCGATGTTTTCATAACCTATTTGTATTTTTATGAAACCCTAATGAAATTTCATGTTGTTTGATGATTGTTTCCCCAAAACAGCGATTTCCCCCGTAGATTAGCATCCGCGAGACGAACCTTCGTGATCGTCATCCCCGGTGCTAGGCAAGTGAAACTTGCCACTTAGGGTTTAGGCCATGTTTTAGGCCATTTTGCTTGTTGTAGGCGTAAAAGAGGCTAGGCGACGAAATGATACTCGCCTAGGTGCAAATTGGGGAACTAGCTTGACAACGAAGCTAGTTCCGACATATATCATGTTGCACAATTACCATGTCATGTTTACTTTCCATTAACGGTACACGAATTAATTGTCATGTCATTGCATTCTTCAAGTGATCCCGTGATTGCGTAGCATCGCTACTATACTTGTGTTTCCTGGCTCGTGACCAGAAGCGAGCATAATGAGTTGCTAACCCCAACGCTCGATATTGAATTGTGAACTAAGAAACAAGCTCCCGTGCGGGGCAACCCTGGCTCACTTGCTGGGCTCATGTACATGGACCCTGGCTTGTTTACGTGTGGGATGGGGTAAGGGTTAAGCGGCCATTCAACTGGGAGTCTGCCCGATCAGCAACTGCAGTTGTAAGGCGTAAACTCTGGGGTGGGGTAGTGTTTAGTGCCGATCGGTATGAATGTTGTACCATTCAGCTGAAGGGCGTAAACATCTACAAAACAACGTGAAACGTGAATAGTGAATTGATTGAGATTGTTAGTAGCTTGGCTACTCTTGTCTTGTCCCGATACTTGTTCTCTTGTACTTACTGTTCACCATGTCTTAATTGTGCACTCATGTTATAACTGCCATGTCATGCATACTAAAACTGCTAGGTTGTTAGTTGCCTTACTTTCAGTTTCCTTGCCCAAGTCTCTTAGACTTGCTGACATGTGCCCCTTTACTCTTTTGGGTGACACATGTTAGATCCTGAGCCTGAGTACCTTATTGAGGACGAGGTGTTTACTGACGCCGAGCCCGAGCTTGTGTTTGACGAGGAGTACGTGGACACTGGGGACCAGTCCTAGTGTCTTCGTAGTGTTTCCTTTTTGTTTAGACTGCTGTTTGGTTGTCGGTGCGTGGCACATATACTTTGTTATATTGTTGCTTTTGTTGGCCTTGTTCTGGGCCTTTAGACTCTTTCTTTTAGCCTGGTGGCTTTTCTGGATGTTGGACTTATTTTCATGTTGGACAATTTATGAGATATAAGAATTTTATTTCTGTCTCTCCTTTTATTATTATTGTTGCTCCGTTGTGGTTACAGGGACCTGCTTATGTTTTATTGACGCTTATCGGGTTTGGGGCTTCACGGCTCCACTCTCGTGCGGACCTTTTCACGTCTCGCCTCCATTTTAGGGAAGCGGGTCGTGACAATTTCTCTTCGTCCCTCCCGCCCCTCTTCATCTTCGGGGGAGGCCAGTTAATGTGCCTGTCCTTCTGGGCGTGTGCAAGGACAACGTCCGGGGCAACTTCAGCTGGGTGTGCCGCGGTTCTTCCCTCCTCTGCTTTCATCTGACCTTCTTCTCCTGCCGGTGCTCATCCGGGCCGCGACGTTCACTCTCGTTGCGCTTGGATCCTCGCTTGGTCCTTCCGTCGTCGACGGCCAAGACCTCTTCCGTCAGCATGAAGCACTCGGCCCGTGCCATGACCCCGGCGAGGTCCTTCGGTGGATCGTTGTGTAACGATTTCTTCAGACCCCGGTGCCTTAATCCTTTCTTCATGGCCGTCTTTACGACCAGCTCGAGACAGCTCTCCACATTCAGTCGCTCCATGTTGAAGCGACGCATGAAGTGCCTCAAGGATTCCCCCGGGACCCTGCACCACATTGAATAGGAGTTCTGAGTCCGGTTTTACCTGTCGCCCGGCCATGAACTGCTTGCAGAACAACTGGGTGAGCTCCTCGAAGCTATCAATGGAGCGGTTGGGCAAGCTGTGGTACCAAGTCCTCGCCGCTTTTCGGAGGGTGGAATAGAAACCCCTGTAGTGCAGGGTATCGTCGGCCCCCTGGAACGCCATGACTCCCTCGTAATCCATCACGTGGTCCGCTGGATCGCATGTGCCGTCATATTATCCAATGTCGGCACCTTGAAAATTGAGGGCACCCGTGCCTCGGTTATCCTCTGAGTTAGGGGACACCGATCGCTGTTAACGCCCCCCGGCCGCCCTCCTTCGATTACCTGGTGATCGTCCGGTTGCAATTGGGGGGGCGGGTTCATGCCTGGCTGCCCCTCATGTCCCTGCCATATTGGGGGCGGGGCTTTATCGGCGTGCATCCCGTGTCACTCGACGGGCACTTCTGCTCCGCTAGGACCGATCCCCTGATGCCCGGCGATCGCCCCGTCGATGTCGGGACGAGCCTGGTCGTCTGGACGAGGCAGTCACCGACTCATCCTCTGAATGCCTGAAGCCCCTCCTACCTCCCTCATGGAGCGAGGTGGGGGTGGGGGACCGCGTTGGGTTGAATCCCGGCATGGTGAATCGCCGCTCCAGGTTGGGCACCCCGTTCCCGTGGTCGGTGACTACGGCGGATCGCATGGGTTGGTGATCCCCTCCCCAGCGGTGGACGTCATCCACCCCATCTCCCGGGATGGGTGTGTTACCGACGAGTTGTTGAATTGTTGCGACCAACGTCTAGATGTTAGCGTTAGTCTACCAGGCGAAGATGCGGAGCTGTTCCTGGGTGACCGATCGGTACTCGCCGGTCCCCTCGGTGGTGTGACTGTGATGGCTCTCGGAGAGAATGTAATCTCCTTCCTCGGGGATGGGCGGCATGCGCCCCACGCCATTGCAGATAGGTTCCATTCCGGTGGTTCAATGTGGGCTTGCTTCGGTTCCCACAGACGGCGCCAGATGTTTACGGGTGTTTTCTCACCACTGGATCGTTGACCAAGGACTACACAGTCAACGTGGTCAATGGATCGGTTGAGATCCCTTAGGCACGCCAAGCACACGTGCACTCAGCGTGGGTCGGAGAAAGAGTCGAGGTCGAGCACGAGAATCGGGCTGAGCGTCGGTCCTCGGCTGATGCAGAGCAGAGAGGAAGCCTCGGCTCCGTGTGATGGGCTCGGCCTCGGTTGGACGTGCGTCGAGGGGTAGCCTCGACGCTTCGCTCGCTGCTCGGTCTTCGATCGGTTGCCATGCCTGCTAGCAGCGGGCGCAATTACTTGGCGCTGAGGAGTGGCCTCGGCGCCTTGGACAGCTTCTTCCAGAATAGACGAGAAACTCGTCCGGGGGGGCGGACCTTTATTCCGGCCAAATCCCCTCTGATGCCTAAGTCAGATCAAGGTCTGGAGAGTACTTGGCGGGGTAGGTACGACTCGAGAGGAGATCGATACGCTGACCCTCGGCACGAGCAGGGTGAGGGAGAGAAATAGCGGAAGCTAATGTCGTTGATGGAATACCTCAGATCTGGATACCTGGGATTCGATCCCTCTCTTGGTAGTCCTTCCAGTCCTTTTATGTAGCTTGGCCCACGTTTGCCCTCCGATCCACATCCTACATCCGCCTCCTTTCATGCCCCTGTGATCCGCCTCCTCCCCCGCCCCCACGTGCGTCGGGGGGTGGTGGGGGTGGGGGTGGGGGGCGTTTATCAACGGGCCACTTAATGGTCATTAAGGGGCCGCGGATTCGGTGGAACGGTTATTTCTGAGGAGCACGAGCTGATTGTGCGTCCTCGGGGGCAGACTGGTCCGGCGTCGAGTTTTGTCTGTGGGCCTCGTCGGGCGGGCCCAATCTCGCTCGTGGGTGTCACACCCCGCTTCCCAAAAATATGGAGGCAAGACGTGAGAAGGTCCACTCAGGCTTGAAGCTGCAAAGCTCCAAGCCCGATAAGCGTCAATCAACAATAAATTGGCAGGTCCTTGCAACGCAATACGAAACAATGATAATAATAATGAAATGAGATAATAAGCAATTTATTAAATCTCAGAATATCCATAGAATAAAGTACAATATCACAGAAAAGCCACCAGGCTCAAAAGGAAAAATAAGGCCCAAACATGGCCAACAAAGTACAACATACACAACAAAGGTGCCACGCACCGACAACTAACAAAAATCCTAAAACAAAAGGAAGCTCAGCAAGGTCGCTAAGAAAGATCACCGGCATCCACTAAACTCCTCCTGGGCAGACATGGACTCAGGCTCAGCGTCAGCAACAACCACGTACTCAGCTATGGTCTCTAGCTCGGGATCTAACATGTGTCACCCAAAAGAGCAAGGGGCACATGTCAGCAAGTCTATAAGAGACTTGGGCAAGGAAACTGAAAAGAAAGTAAACTAACAACCTAGCAGTTATAGTATGATGCATAGCATGACAAGTTTAGTATGTGAGTAACAAATAAGGTAGGGTGCAAGTGACAAGTAACGGGTAGCAAGTATGACATGGATGACAAGTTTTACAAGTATAAACACGGACAAGTACAAGTCAAGTAAATCACGTCAAGTAAACACGTCGTGCACAGAGATTTCGTCTGCTAGCTAGAGTGGCTGATCGGGCCAACTTGTAAGCTCAGGTGACCGCTTATCCCTACCCCTCCACGTGTATCGAGCCAGGGCATTACCCCGAACACGGAATGCTCGCTTCTGGATCACGAGCCAGGAAGTGTATTTAACACGTATATCGAGCCAGGGCATCACCCCCGAACACGGAATGCTCGCTTCTGGAACACGAGCCAGGAAATGTCTTTAACACGTATGGCATAGGGTTATGCCCGCATAACGGGTGCCTAGCCGATAACACGGAAACACGGATTTGTACAAGGATTTGTAGCGTGTGCTACGATGCAACATTCAATGCATGGATGACATGGCATGGAATGCAGTAAGGCGTACATGTAAGGAATTAAATATGGCAGTTTAATATGCATGAACAACAAGTTAAAAGGGTTGGATCTAGCTTCGTCGTCAAGCTAGATCAATTGAGGTGACAGATCTAGTTTCGTTGTCAAACTGGATCAAATAGGCGTCTTGGCAGCTATCATTTCACTGTCTAGTCTATTTTACGCTACAACAAGCAAATGGCCTAAGGCATGGCCGAAAACCCTAAGTGGCAAGTTTCACTTGCCTGGCACCAAGGATGACGATCAACGAGGCACGTCACAAAATGTTAGCTACGGGGATGAGATCGCTGCCATGGCAAAACAACATTAGAACAACATCCAAAATAGTTTATTATTACAGTTTCTATAAAATCACAAAGCGGGTTATGAGAATATCAAAGGATCGAACCCTACCGTATAGAAGCGGAAGATCGATGCCGAGCAAGCACGGCAACGGAAGAACGATTCGAAGAACTACGGCTCAGATCTGGAAACGGCGAGGAAATCTGGAGAAATGGGATTTTGTGGGGTTTTGGGGGTTGGAGGCGACCTAAAGCATGAGGGCCGGCCTAAATGGAGGGTGAGAGGGGCTCTTGAGGAAGGAGGAAGGGCTAGAGGAAGGTTGGGAAAGATCAGAGGTCTAGGGGAAGGGAAATGGCCAAGAGAAATGAAAGAAAGAAAAGAAATCGATCAGGGGTATTTATAGGAATGAACCGACGGCTAGGGAAAACCAAGGGTTTCTGGGTGAATTAGTCGGTCAATGAAGGGTGGCTGATCGACTAGTTTGGGAACTAGTCGGTCGGTCGTTCAACTGTGACCGACTAAAATCAAACAGCGAAAGAAGGAAGAAATCTGGGAAGTGAATTAGTCGGTCTGTGAAGGCCCGTCGACCGACTAGTTTGA
Source organism: Scilla litardierei (assembly GCA_030789695.1). Classification (NCBI taxonomy): domain Eukaryota; kingdom Viridiplantae; phylum Streptophyta; class Magnoliopsida; order Asparagales; family Asparagaceae; genus Scilla; species Scilla litardierei. The sequence continues at coordinate 26,885 of JAULAV010003092.1, read as the reverse complement.
GACCTAGTTGGTCGGTGAGTGTTCATGGACCAACTAACGATAAACAGTAACTTAGGTGGAATTAATCAAAGGAACCAGTCGGTCTGAGAGCAAGTTCTGACAGACTAGTTTCGCATCTAGTCGGTCGGTGGTTGTTCTTAGACCGACTAAGAGTAAACAGTAACTTCTGAGTTTTTGATTCAACGAACTAGTCGGTTCGAGAAGAGGTCCTGACCGACTAGATTGGAATCTAGTCGGTTGGTTCTCCTTCTTGAACCAACTAACGTACACGAAAAGAGTCGATTCGAAGCACGAAGCTTCGGGAAGGATTCCTATGGCTCCTAAGCTCAAACTAACTCTAAGATGTGAGCGATTTGAAGTTCGTCATGAGTGACTTACTCCAAGATCAACGATTTAAGGAAGAGGCTAGAAAATCATGACGAAACGATCGAAAACGAAAGCTCCGGAGACGGAAATCACACGTAAGGAGAAAATCCACCAAGACATATATATATTATATCGATAACACTAATATAGAAAAACCAGTCGTTACATCCTACCCACCTTAGAATAAAGTCCGTCCTCGGACTTTCTAACATATCTAGTCGCTCTGGTAACTACCCTCAGTCAGTATCACATTACACTTCAACTAGGTATATTCAATACAAGTGCTTATATATATGCACTAGGTAGTCAAACATTAACACTACTGATATGTATATATATATATATTCACGCACATCATACACTTATTCCTATCATAGTCAGTCAGATGCATACACGTATCTCTATCATATTTATACACATACATCCCTTATGTAGCTATTACTTCCTAGCACGAAACAATAGTCCAGATACTCACAACCAATTAAATAGTTCACACCAGTAAATACCATCGAAATACTCTACGTTAGGTAGCTACCTATGAACAAGGCAATAAGAATACACTACTCCCTATATCTCCTTGTATACATCCAATACCAAACACGTCAACACATGTAATCACACCACACCATTCTAAACTCAAGTTATTATATTTAATATACTTCCACCATCATTATAATTTCACAATTTATAGTCATTCAGACGCATACAGATACTTCACCATATATTTACTTCAAATATAGTCCTATAACTATATTCACGACACGCCACACATGCAATGGTCATCAATACTTATAACTAAGCACATACTTATCCGTGCATGGTGCACACCCACACACGCTAACATTTCATTCATATTTATCAATCGTACAATTATAAACTCAGTACATCGACACACCTAGTTTTAGCTAGCACATATATATATATTCACGCAGGCAAGCCCCCTAATAAATAACTATACCACAAGACCAACACCTATAACTATATACTGGTTTAGTGACCCATAATCATGTGCGTAACACAACCGGACACAAACAATCCAAACATTATACATACATCATCCAACATCTCACACCAATCACAGACAATTACACCAATGTACATAGAGTATACCCACTCAAGCTTGAGTGAGACTCAAAATCATAGCAGAATATGCTATATACATAACACAGCATCCATACATATACCAATACTATTCTAATGCATACACATCTACCAACATAACCATATACATATCATAATGTCAAACACCCTTAATATTTAATCGGGTAATATCACATATTTCAATCACTTCATATACCATAATAATATTACAAAACATCAGCACACTTATAATTACAATACTCTCCCTAATAAATGCAGTCATCGTATAGTCACATACATGTATCATATATTCATACCATATACATCCATCTATAATTGGTACATCAATACATTTACTTCATACATTAGTTAAGATATGCAGTAGTCGGGTATACCTCATGGTACACACGCATACGACATCTCATAAAAACAAGTAATACCAATCAAACAATTAAAATCCTACTATCATATGTATATCACACTTATACTCATGCAGCTAATACATAACTACCTACACACAATATACCAATACCAACACACATACAACTTCATATGCACCATGAAATTTAATACACTACGACGACACATCAAATTACACTAATGGGGCCCACCAAACTATATTAAGGTTGACACGGGCAACGACAAGCTCTATTGGCTAGACAAAAGGAAAGAAACTGAAATCAAAAGCGTAACGAATAGAAGGATCGAAAGCATGAGAACGGTCGTGTAATGATGTAATAATGCTCCATTAGGATACATGGAAAATAGTGTGTAAAAGATATAAGTTAAAACGAAGAGTACGAAACCGGTCGATAAAATGAGTTGTTCGAAATAAGTTTGAGTCGAATATATATAATAAGAGGAAATGGTTTATTTAGCTTATATAAAGCTATCACGAGTAAAAGTAAATCATTTACACGAACATATAGGGCATATGTTAGAAAAATATTATGCGGCAGTAGTTTAAAAATTTTGGAAAAAGTTTCGAGATTCAAGGAATGAAATCAGATCAAACATAGTGGGGGGAATTTAAGCTCATGCCAAATGTTTTTTTTCAAAGTTTTAAAACTGAAGAGAAATTCCAAATAAACCGTATTGAAGGTACTTTTAGAGAATCCGGATTCGCCAGCAGAAACTGATTTATACAAGGGTCTTAACGCACGAGCACAACGAACATAGTACTGATATATAAAAAATAATTGAAGTTCTATTCTAGAAATCCTTTTTAGAAATTCGTATGATGAATGGAAAGATAATAGCATCTTAGTAGTATGGAAGTAAGTGGGAGGATATATATAGAATTATTAAATTGGTAATAAAGCTTTAAAACCGAATTATGGAGGTCTAAATCAGGAAATGGTTACGAAAAGTAATTTTACGAAAATCTGAAATAGGAAAACGTTGAGCATAAAATCGACTTGCTGGAAGCTGAAGTCCCATGTTACTTGAAAGGTATATAAGAAGTAAGCACGATGCGGTATTCGAATAAGTTTTAATGGCATAAGTAAGAAAAGAAAATTATAATTCGGGTTAGGAAAAACAAAAGTACGGTTCAGAATAAAATTGGTATACGAAAAGGTACACGACATTTATATCGATACGAAAGTATAGGCTGGAAAATATTATAAACTAATAATCAAAAATCTCGACAAAAGTTCCAATATTTAGAAAAGAACAAATAAATTTAATTCGGCGAAAGAGTATGAAATCTAATATATATATTAAAAGTTTTCGAACAAATTTAAACTTAGCGAAAGAGGAACATCGAAAATACTTTTAGGGGAAACAAGGATTTTCCACAAGAACGGGTTGGTATAAAGACCTTGAAGTACGGTTACGAAAAACTTATAATTAGTATATATTCATAAATTAATCAGAGTTCTATTTATCTTGAAGGAAGTATTTTAAAGTATGTATGGTAAATAGCTAAAATGAATTTCGTAATTTAGAAAAGGTGGTATATCGAATTATCGAAATAGTACTAAAGTTTAAAATCAAGTGCGGACGATATATGTTAGAAAAATAGTTTCGAGATAGTAATTTAAAATTACTACCAAATAGTCTTCAAAATCTAAGAATGACTTTTAGCTAAAACGGAAGTAATGGAAATATACTGAAAGAAGGTTTAAAACAAAATTTAAATCGAGTGGAAACTTTTAATAAGGAAAAATTTGAAAACGACTTTGGAAGAATCAAGATTTGCAACGGAAAAGATTTGAAAGGTCAACGATGATAGTAATGAGGGGATCATGTGAATCGAGGGCAATGAATGTGGTTGTATGATGAATGCACCTAAATTTCGATCCAAGAAAACTACGATGAAAACCTACGGTTAGTAACACAGAAGTGTAGTGACCAGGAAAAGATTGAATCAGAGGGTCCTAATCATCGGTTGACTAAAGGTCAAGGGAAATTTAACCCTAAGGCTTCCTAATGGCTAGAGTATATTAGAGGCCTCAGGGAAGGTTCTAAGAGAATCGAGATCATGTTCTGTTGGGCTCGAAATCGATGAACCCAAGCGAACGGCTAAAGAAATCCTAGGAATCTACCATGGTCAGAGCTAGACAGGAATCACTCAGGTAACTCTGAAAACTATCAAATCAATAACTAGCATGGAGTCTAACAACAATCAAGGGCCTCTAACTAGCAAGCACAAACTCCTAGCTAAGTCTTACTATAGTCCTGACCTAATGGATTTCCTACCAAGCTGGGACAGGTGCTCTAACACGCCTACCAGCCACCTAAGACATAGGAACGCTAAAAATCTAGACTCCGGGCTTATAATTTGGATGTTCTAATTTATTTAATGGACATTCTATAATTATTATCGTTGTTCCGATAGTTCGCATTTGCAAATGGACCTGCATGGGCCACCAATAAAACCTGTCACACCCCGCTTCCCAAAAATGTGGAGGCGAGACGTGAGAAGGTCCGCTCAGGCTTGAAGCTACAAAACTCCAAGCCTGATAAGCGGCAATCAACAATAAATTGGCAGGTCCTTGCAACGTAATACGAAACAATGATAATAATAATGAAATGAGATAATAAGCAATTTATTAAATCTCAGAATATCCATAGAATAAAGTAAAATATCACAGAAAAGCCACCAGGCTCAAAAGGAAAACTAAGGCCCAAACATGGCCAACAAAGTACAATATACACAACAAAGGTGCCACGCACCGACAACTAACAATCCTAAAACAAAAGGAAGCTCAGCAAGGTCGCTAAGAAAGATCACCGGCATCCACTAAACTCCTCCTGGGCAGACATGGACTTAGGCTCAGTGTCAGCAACAAGCACATACTCAGCTACGGTCTCTAGCTCGGGATCTAACATGTGTCACCTAAAAGAGCAAGGGGCACATGTCAGCAAGTCTACAAGAGACTTGGGCAAGGAAACTGAAAGGAAAGTAAACTAACAAGCTAGCAGTTATAGTATGATGCATAGCATGACAAGTTTAGTATGTGAGTAACAAATAAGGTAGGGTGCAAGTGACAAGTAACGAGTAGCAAGTATGCCATGGATGACAAGTTTTACAAGTATAAACACGGACAAGTACAAGTCAAGTAAATCACGTCAAGTAAACACGTCGTGCACAGAGATTTCGTTTGCTGGCTAGAGTGGCTGATCGGGCCAACTTGTAAGCTCAGGTGACCGCTTATCCCTACCCCTCCACGTGTATCGAGCCAGGGCATTACCCCGAACACGGAATGCTCGCTTCTGGATCATGAGCCAGGAAGTGTATTTAACACGTATATCGAGCCAGGGCATCACCCCCGAACACGGAATGCTCGCTTCTGGAACACGAGACAGGAAATGTATTTAACACGTATGGCATAGGGTTATGCCCGCATAACGGGTGCCTAGCCGGTAACACAGAAACACGGATTTGTATAAGGATTTGTAGCGTGTGCTACGATGCAACATTCAATGCATGGATGACATGGCATGGAATGCAGTAAGGCGTACATGTAAGGAATTAAATATGGCAGTTTAATATGCATGAACAACAAGTTAAAAGGGTTGGATCTAGCTTCGTCGTCAAGCTAGATCAATTGAGGTGACAGATCTAGTTTCGTTGTCAAACTGGATCAAATAGGCGTCTTGGCAGCTATCATTTCACTGTCTAGTCTATTTTACGCTACAACAAGCAAATGGCCTAAGGCATGGCCGAAAACCCTAAGTGGCAAGTTTCACTTGCCTGACACCAAGGATGACGATCAACGAGGCACGTCACAAAATGTTAGCTACGGGGATGAGATCGCTGCCATGGCAAAACTGTAGGATCCTGCCAAAACAGAGTTAGGATCGATAAATAAAGTTGAGACTTACGCTTGCATATGCAGCACGGTAGTCTCGGAACTTTGCCTTCGGATTCGCCACGACGGATCGAGTCTTCTCACGAACGGAGTAAGGCTACTAAATCCACAATCTAAATCTCTACTTTTAGATTAAGAACTTGGATAGAGGGAGAGGAAGTATTTCGGCAGAGCTTCGCTAGAATGAAAATGCATGCAAGAATGCCATGCAAAAGTGTAAGGAAAAAGGCTAACCCTTGGGTCTTATTTATAGCCCCCAAGGTAGTTATTTTAGGAGCAATTGTTCCTTTGGAACAATTTAACTAATGTGTACCATCGTACATGGCATATTATAAGCTTAAGTTGTACCATATGCATGGTACAATATAAGCTTAAGATATTACCCCTTTATTAGCCATATGTCGCATGCACTTATGCACATATAATGCGACTTTCCCATCAATCTAGAGATCCTCTCCACAAGGGAACATATTCCCTTTGCGCACGACTTCGTGTACGCGACGTTCGAGGTCCGTATTCCCTCGTACATCCCCTACAAGGGTGTACTAACGTCTTCCATATCCAACAAAAACAACATTAGAACAACATCCAAAATAGTTTATTATTACGGTTTCAATAAAATCACAAAGAGGGTTATGAGAATATCTAAGGATCGAACCTTACCGTATAGAAGCGGAAGATCGATGCCGAGCAAGCACGGCAACGGAAGAACGATTCGAAGAACTACGGCTCAGATCTGGAAACGGCGAGGAAATCTGGAGAAATGGGATTTTGTAGGGTTTTGGGGGTTGGAGGCGACCTAAAGCATGAGGGCCGGCCTAAATGGAGGGTGAGAGGGGCTCTTGAGGAAGGAGGAAGGCTAGAGGAAGGTTGGGAAAGATCAGAGGTCTAGGGGAAGGGAAATGGCCAAGAGAAATGAAAGAAAGAAAAGAAATCGATCAGGGGTATTTATAGGAATGAACCGGTGACTAGGGCAAACCTAGGGTTTCTGGGTGAATTAGTCGATCAATGAAGGGTGGCTGATCGACTAGTTTGGGAACTAGTCGGTCGGTCGTTCAACTGTGACCGACTAAAATCAAACAGCGAAAGAAGGAAGAAATCTGGGAAGTGAATTAGTCGGTCTGTAAAGGCCCGTCGACCGACTAGTTTGAGACCTAGTCGGTCGGTGAGTGTTCATAGACCGACTAACGATAAACAGTAACTTAGGTGGAATTAATCAAAGGAACCAGTCGGTCTGAGAGCAAGTTCTAACAGACTAGTTTCGCATCTAGTCGGTCGGTGGTTGTTCTTAGACCGACTAAGAGTAAACAGTAACTTCTGAGTTTTTGATTCAACGAACTAGTCGGTTCGAGAAGAGGTCCTGACCGACTAGATTGGAATCTAGTCGGTTGGTTCTCCTTCTTGAACCAACTAACATACACGAAAAGAGTCGATTCGAAGCGTGAAGCTTCGGGAAGGATTCCTATGGCTCCTAAGATCAAACTAACTCTATGATGTGAGCGATTTGAAGTCCGTCATGAGTGACTTACTCCAAGATCAACGATTTAAGGAAGAGGCTAGAAAATCACGACGAAACGATCGAAAACGAAAGCTCTGGAGACGGAAATCACACGTAAGGGAAAAATCCACCAAGACACACTACTACAGATTTAGGATTGGGTAACGCCTCTTAGATAGCGCTTTTTAAAAGCGCTATCTAAGTGAGCTCTTGTATAGCGCTGCTGCACTAATAGAAGATAAAAATAAATCAAAATTAAGTTAAAAATCACTTAGATAGCGCTTTTTGTTAAAGCGCTATCCAAGTAATTCCTTACATAGCGCTTTTCGTTAGCGCTATGCAACTAATCGTTACATAAGCATTTTTATTAAAAATTATACATTTGGATAGAGCTTAAAATTTCAGCTTTTTTTTCGTTTCCCCCCTTTTTATTCAATGCCCTAACCTTCACACAGAAATTTCGCTGGCCGCCTCTCTCTCCCCCCTTCATCAGTCACCAAACCCTAGGCATCTCTCTCTCGCTCCCCCGGTCAATCATGGCGACTGCTCCTGCTCCTGCTGCTCCTGCTGCTCCTGCAACCGAATCCATCCAGTGCTTAGGCTGGAAGAAGAACGCAGTCGCGGTCACATACTGTAAGCGAGGCCGCGGCCTGATCAAGGTGAACGGGTCCCCGATCGAGCTCGTGAAGCTGGAGATCATCCGCTACTAGGCCTTCGAGCACATCCTCCTCCTCGGCCGTCACCGCTTCACCGGCGTCGACATGAGGATTCGCGTCCGAGGCGGTGGACACACCTCCCAGATCTACGCCATCTGCCAGAGCATCGCCAAGGTGCTGGTCGCCTACTACCAGAAGTACGTCGATGAGCAGGCCAAGAAGGAGATCAAGGACATCCTCGTCGGCTACGACCACACCCTCCTCGTTGCCGACCTCCGGTGCTACGAGCCCAAGAAGTTCGGTGGTCGCGGCTTTCGCGCTAGGTTCCAGAAGTCCGCCTCCGTCGCTACCGCCAATCCCGATCTCGTCGCCATGCCGCCGTCGACGTCGGAGATTCCGCCGTTTCTCGACCTCTTCGACAGCCCCAAAATCATGGCCACACCTGCGCAGGTGAGCAAATTTCGAGGAGGAGTGAAAGGGCGGAACTTTTCTTTAAATTCGTCAGTTCTAGGAGCAAAAGATCAATTTTTCCCCCAAAAAACAACGGAGCTTTTGTTTGGAATTGAGTTGTGAGAATCAATTTAAATTATGAGTTTTTACTTGCATCCTATATAATGTTGTATAATTGTCTGTTACCGTTTATATGAGTTAAGATGTTGCTATGAGTTCTACTTACTAATTGTCTTATTCAGGTGGAACGTTCTGTTTCCTACAACAAACACAGGCCGGGAAAGCCTCCCCCAGATTTGCCATCATTGCTTCTTCATGGACGTATTGTCTACATTGGCATGCCAGTAAGATCCCCAACATTGTTTCATATCCACATGAGTTTCCAATTTGAATTGTAATCTGATTTCAAGAGGGTTTGAAACTAGAAGGTCCATAGCTACCGAGTGATGAAATGCAAAAAATTTAAATTGTTTCTCCCTACATGTAAGGGACAAAGAATGCAATTTGGACTTGTAACACATGGTTGGGATTAGGGCAATACAACGAGGAGGTAGGACAGATTGTTCATTGTGGAGTTGTGCAGTTGTGCTTTCACGATTGTACTACTACCGCTACCTTTGGATCAGATTCCATTGCTACCATGTAGGAAAGTTCTGCATGCTTCACAAGAGAGACTATTATTCCAACTTCTTTTCTTGCTCTCCCAATAAAGAATGTTAGCCTCAACAATAAGGTTTTCGACAAACAATTTTTTTTGAATAAATTTATGTAAAATAATGATTCAGTCTTCATTAAACTTTCCATAGTAGATATGGTACCGAGATCAATCGCAGATTGTTCTTGTGCAAGGTGTGTAGTGTTTATATTACTATATGATTTTGCTGATTTAATAAGCAAAGTAAATTTTGGGCATTTGCCCAAGGTTACCTTGAACATGGATCGCTTTGGAACAAAAATGGGTATATTGAATGTTGATGGTCCAAAGCATGTTATATAGGGAGTAATCTTTGTTGGATGCCAATCCTGGGCCTTATCCAAAATAAAGACTCAGGCAAAATCTCATTAAAATAAGAACATTATGAAATAGAGATGTCAATCCTGGGCCTTATCCTTCACCTACATCATGTTCTCTTTTTGTTCTTCCTTGGTTCTCTGCTAGTGAGAAGGGATCAAAATGCTGCTAGTGAGAGGGGCAGAAAACTAATTTTTAAGTACAATGACTATCACGCTTCAGCCACGATAATCCTTTTCAACTTGAGTTAGTTGTAGTTTCATATTGATCTGTTTAAATATATTCCAACAATCACATACTAGATCATTCTGTTAAAATTAGCCTGTGAGAGGACAAAGGAGTGATCAATAATATCACAATGCTTGTCCTTTTGGGCTAATTTTAGGTATGGATGAGAATAGTGGATAAAGTTCATGATATATGTTTAGTTAGTGAAATTATAGAAATAGGGTAATTCATTGAATTGGACAAAAGAAAAGGATCCGTATATTAATTTGGGTAGCTTCTTTTTGTTACTCCTCTTTAATCTGAGAATGTATGCAAAAGATGATTTAGTTTATTAGGCTTTTTGTTAAAAAGAAAAAATGTTTAATTAGGCTGATGGGAAGAAATGTTACTCTTTTTATCAATCGAATGGTGAACAACACTGATATATTCTAGAATTTGGCAATTCTATGTCGTTAAATTTTCTTGACCCTTTTTATTCACTGTTTACATGGATCCTATCTTTTGTAATAAAATTTTGACATCTTATTTGGATAACAGTTAAGGAGTTTGTTTATACAATTAGGATTCATTTGAACACCCTACTTTCAATTACTTATAACTTGTTTGTTCTTGCATGTCACATTTTTCTTTTTGCACAACGGTGCAACATTGGCTACATCAACCACTTTAAGCAAATAGTTTCTTTTAGATTTCAAGGTGTATTAATTCAATACTGATACTGAGTCAATTTTAACAACACCGCCAATTGGATTGCTTGCTTATTACCTGAGACTGCTATGGGTATGGACAAATGTCACAATTGCATGGCTTTCCTTGGGAATGAGTTAAATTAGAAACTCAATCGTTGAATAGTCCATTTACTGGAATACCAAGCTAATGAATTATTCAACTTGGCGTAGTGAGACAACTCATGTCTGGATGTCTAAATGAATGGTGCTGTCAATTTGATAGAAAAAAACTCAAATAAAGACCCAGTTGGCTATTTCGTTGTCACATTATAATCTTTTTTTCTATTTGATATGATTACTTGATATGATGATGTCATCTAACTTATTCAAGCCCTAAAGCCAAACTTCATGACAGTTTGCCGGCCTTAGATTTGTCAAAGTGTGAAAACTGATGAATTTTGTATTGCTTTAGCATTAACTAGCTTACGTCTTGTTGATTCTTTTTTCTTTTAACTAGTGAGAGATTGAATCCATCTACCTGGAATCCACCCATGATACTTCATGAAGATTCACATATGGGCTAATAATAAATTTAGGCTACCTTTTTTGTGTAGTGTTTCAGAGTGTTTTCTCACTACAAAAGCGTTGACCGTGGACTACCCGGTCAACGTGGTCAAGGGGCCGACTTGGGTCCCTCGGGTGCGTCGAGTCTGTGCAGACATGACGGTAATCGGAGTTGCGGATGACGTGGAGCGCGTCAGATGGGCCGAATCTGGATCCTCGGCCGCAAGGTGGGCGAGGGGAAGCCTCGGCCCGGTGTGAGACGCTCGGCCTCGGACGGTCGGATGACAAGTGATAGCCTCGGGCCTCGTGAGCAGAGAGGAAGCCTCTGCTCGGACGGATGTGCTCGGCCTCGGTTGGTCGGACGACGAGGAGTAGCCTCGGTCGTCCTGTGAGATGCGTGGCTGGCGTGGGGCGGAGGGGAAGCCTCGGCCCGTGGATCTGATGTCCTCCTGCGTAGACGAGAACACTCGTCAGGGGGGCCGGACCTTGGTTCCGGCCAAATCCCCTCCAATGCCTAAGTCAGACAGTGATCTGAAAGAGGAGGCCCGGCGGAGACGGTTCGACTCGAGAGGAGATCGAAACGACGTCTACCGGCGCGAGCGAGGGAGGAAGGAGATGGAATGGGGGAACTAGGTCGTTGATGGAGTACCTTAGGTTTTAGTTACCTGAGATGCGGTCCCTTGTCCAGTTGTCCTCCTAGCCCTTTTATTGACCTCCCGTCGTGACTGCCCATGACTCACGTCCCTCGTCCGCCCCCAATCGTGCCCCCTCAATCCGCCCTTTCGCCGCTTCCTGCGCCATCCCAGCACCTCCCCATAACGGCCATTAAGTGGTAACGGGTATGGGGGAGCGGTCATCGCAGGAGTGGGCGAGTGATCAACTCGTTATCGGGGCCGGGTCGGATTAACATTCGGGGGTCCTCTATAGGGCTTTGTCGGGTGGGCCTGATTGCGCAGATGGGCCTCTGATCGGCAGTCGGGTTTCTGGGCTCGTGTCTTTCGGGCTTCGGCCAAATAGGCGTAACAATTGTCCCCATCGGTTGGGTTGATCGGCCTCGGCCGGTTCGGCTCGGCCGATTTGACTTCTGCCGACTTTGACAGGCTCGTCAGTCGATGCCGACTCATTTATTGGTCGTCATCATGGGTTGGTCCGTTCGATACTTTTAAGGCGCGGGTTCCGAAGCGCCGTCGGTCCTCTGATGCTGCCACGCGTTGCTGCGGGTTTATCCCCACCGCTCGCAAGGCCGTCTTAGGTTGAGGAGCCGGGTGGGTTGAGAGCCGCCATCCTGTTATTTTCCTCCTTGCGTTGATCTCGATCCTGCCCGAGCTTTGCCTCATGTCGTCTTCCTCTGCCACTGGTTTGGATCGGCCGGAGCGTGACGTCACTCCTGGCCTGGTGGGTAGTCCTCCTTCGGCGATTCGTCGGCACGGGGGTGAACTTTCAGGGGTGCCCCAGAGGTCTTATCATGGCCTTCGTCGGTCTGTGCCACCGCCATCGGGAGCATGCGCTCCGCCTACCTGCTTCCGCCTTACTCGGCTCGTGCTCCCGGGTCCGACGAGCGGATCTGCCTTCCCGTTCCCAACGAAGTTGGAATATACGAGAAGTGCTTCCGCTTCGGGCTTCGTTTCCCGCTCCACCCCTTCATCGTTGAGTTCCTTCAGGCCCACAACGTGTGCCTGTGTCAATTCTGCCCCAACGTCGTCGGGCTCCTAGTCGGGTTCGTCGTCGTCTGCGTGCTGAGGGGAGTGGCGCCCTCTCTTCGTCTCTTCGCCCAGTTCTACCGCCTGAGTAACCACCAATCGAGGGCGTGGATTTACATTAGCGCCCGCCCGAAGATGACCCTGGTGTTGGGGTTGCCGAGCTCCCTGAAACGTTGGAAGGGGGAATATGTGTTTGTCACGTTCCCGTCGAGTGTACCTTTCCCGGTTCGGTGGGGAGTGGTCGGTGCGGTCATCCTTGATCTGGGTGAGTCGACCGCCGCCGAGCTGCAGATGTCAAAGGACCTGCTGGCGATTCTTGCGAGGGAGCGGACGATCGACGTCCTCTTTAATGACCATAACTTGCGCAAGACGTTGTGGCCCTTGGGTAAGCTCTCCGATTATTCGCCATTCGAGGTTGCCCGGGCTCTTCTCGGTCTCTCACTTCTTCTTTGGGTGCAGGTGGATTCCCTCTCGGTCCTTTTCCTGCCAGCACTCACGTGCCGGCCCCAAATCCGGATCCGCGTAGGAGGGATCATGTACTGGACGTCCGGACGAAGCAGCGGGCCGTGACCTCGACTGGAGGCTCCAAAAGGAAGAAGGGGCCATCCCCCTCTATCCCCTTGTTGGGGTCTTCCAAGAGAGTCCGTGAGGTGGTCGAGGGAGTTGACGTCCCGCCGCCTGCTGATCAGCCCCGACCCGCCCCCGTTGAGGTTGCCTGGCCGTGGGTCGGCCCTTCGCCTCTCCCGGACGGTTCTCTCCCCGATGCCTACGATCGGTATCTAGGCGCGTTCCGCTCCAACCCCGGCGAGTTTCCTTCGTCAGGGGAAGGCCTTCTTCGTCCACGCTTCTTGGTAGGGGAGAAGGAATCGGTGTTTTCGAGCCGCGGAGCTGCCGCGCGAGTGGCCGAGAACAGTTGCCTCCCTCCCGATCAGGCTGTGCTGGATGGAGTTAGAGGTGACTGTTTGGCCACCTTCGTGATTCAGGCCGGCCAACAGGTAGAGTGTCTCTGCTTGTCCTCCCTCCAGCTGCTTTCGCCGTCTAACCTTTGTCGCCTTGGTGCAGTTGTCCTCAGTGGGTCTCACGATGATGCGCCAGTTTGCGGCGCTTCCCAAGGCCAAATCTGACGCCGGGTGAGATCTCGAGGCTCGCAGTGATGAGGGAGAGGCAGGTCAGTTAGAGGAAGTGCGGGTCAGGTCCTTGGAGACCCACGTAACTGAGTTGTCCTCTGCCTTGGAAGAGGCGGACCGGGAGAGGGCCTTGGCTCTGACTGCAAAGTCAGAGGCCGAGGCGCGGGTCGTCGAGCTTTTGGGAGACGCCGACGCGTCTGGGGGAGCCGACAAGATCCCCGTCTCCACTGCTGCCCCCGAGGCCCTGGAGTTCTCCGATCGTCTAGAGGCGGCAGAGGAGCAGGTGAGGGCTCTCCTTGCTCAACTCGGCGAGAGATCCCGGGAGATCGAGAAGGAGAGGACAGAGCACCAACGCCAGATCGAGACCTTAGAGGCTCGAGTGCGTGGGCTTGAGGAGGTGGATCCATCCCGGATCGCCCAAGACGCCGTGGCTGAGTATGCCACCTCCTTCGTTGAGACCGCCTTGGCGGAGGCGTTCAAGAAGGGCCTCGCCCGGTGTCAATCCAAGATCCAGAAGAAGTTCCCGCTCTCGGGAGTCAACTTTGAGGATCTCCTGATGCACTCTGATAGCGAACGGAGTGCGGGGGATGGCCCAAGCGGACCGCCAGCCTATGGCTCTACGGGTGCCCCTGGAGATGAATGAGGGAGGGGAATGACCTTCGGCATCTTCGTGTGTCTCTCTGTACATCTTTTTGTTTATTTGCATAAATGTTCCGCATTCCAGGCGTGAGTGAGAATCCTCCCCTCCATATTGGCTAGACGGTAGGTTGCAGGTCCGAGGACCTCGACGACTTTGTAGGGTCCCTCCCATTTAGCCGCGAGCTTCCCTTTGCGAGCGGTATCTGGGTTGAAGCCTGCTTTCCGGAGGACCAGGTCTCCAAGGTGGAAGCTTCTGCCCCTGACCCGAGCATTGTAGTATCGGGCCACCTTCTGATTCTGGCGGATGATGGTAGCCAGGGCTTGCTCCCGCCGCTCGCCGAGGAGCTCCAGACTGAGCTCCAGACCTTGCGAGTTCCTGTCTTCGTCAAAGCATTTGAGGGGAGAGATTCTTCACCCAACTCGACCGGTACCACCGCCTCGGCCCCGTAGGCAAGCATGAACGGGGTCTCGTCGGTGGCCTCCTTGTGGGTCGTCCGGTATGACCAGAGTATCCCGGGGAGCTCTTCTAGCCAGCTTCCTTTGGCGTCCTTCAATTTCTTTCGGAGGGGCTCTATGATGCATTTGTTGGCTGCTTCTGCCATTCCGTTGGTCTGGGGGTAAGCTACAGAGGCGAAGAGAAGCTTGATCCCCCATTCACGCAAAAGTCTTTGAACCCCGCGGAGTCGAACTGTTTCCCGTTGTCTGTGACGATGGACCGTGACACACCGAATCTGGAGATGATGGAAGTCCATACGAAGCTTTTCGCTTTCTTCCACGTGATGGTGGCCAACGGTTCCGCCTCGATCCACTTGGTAAAGTAGTCCACCGCTACAATCAGATACTTCCGCTGCCCCCGGCCCGGCTTAAACGGTCCGAGGATGTCGAGACCCCATTTCGCAAATGGGATGGGGCTCACGATAGGGATGAGCTCCGATGGGGGAGTTGAGGTGTGGTGGGCATACCTCTGGCATTCTTGGCACTTTTGGACGTAGTTTGTCGCGTCTTGGACCAGGGTCGGCCAGTAGTATCCCTGCCTCAAGATCTTCTGTGCAACCATCTTGCCCCTGTGGTGATTTCCGCAGATCCCTTCGTGAACCTCCCGTAGGACGTAGTCGACTTCCTGCGGTCCGATGCATTTCAGGTATGGGAGGACGTCCGCCTTCGTCCAGCGCCTCTGGTAGAGCGTCCCCTCATGGATCACGTATCGGAGCGCCTTCCTCTCCAGGGTCCGACGCTCGTCCCAGTTCGTCGGCACCTCCCCATGAGTGAGGTACCGCATGATCGGGTCCATCCAGGTAGGATCTTGGTTGATCGCCATCACCTCCCGCTCTTCCGTGTTGGGGGACTGCAGGTTCTCCACGTAGATGGTGTGGCCCAGCTCCTTAGGCGAGGACGAGGCTAGCTTCGACAATGCGTCCTCCAGTGCGTTCTCCGACCGCAGGAGATGAAAGACTTCCACGTTATTGAACCTGGAGAACGCCGCTTTGGCGACGGCATGATACCTCTGCATCGCCTCCTCCCGCGCCTCGTAACTTCCCAGAAGTTGGTTGACAATGAGCGGCGAGTCACTGAGGAGGCGCACGGATTCGGCCCCGAGCTCCAGGGCCAGCCTCAGGCTGTTGATCACCGCTTCGTATTCTGCCACGTTGTTGGTGGCCGGGAACTCGAACCGCAACGCGTATTCCACGATGTTCCCTTCCGGAGACCGGATCGCGATCCCAGCCCCGCCTCCTGACTGTGTGGCCGATCCGTCCACATGGACTATCCACGCTCCTGGGACTCCCGACTGGAGGTGGTCAGCCGAAAGAAAAGACAAGGGTTGGGCAATTACCGTCGCTGGGCCTTCTTCCTCCTGGGGATGTTCTCCTTCCGTCGTGCATTCAGCGATGAAGTCAGCCAAGGCCTGCCCTTTGATGGCCATGCGCGGTTTGAATCGGAGGTTGAACTCGCTTAATTCCACCCCCCAGTTTAGCATCCTTCCCATTCGATCGAATCTCTTGAGATTCTGCTCCAGTTGTGAGTCGGTCAGGACCAGTATGGTGTGGGCTTGGAAATAGGGCCTGAGCCTTCGCACTGAGAGAACGAGGGCGTACGCCAGTTTCTCCATGGGCGAGTATCGCACCTCCGCCCCTTTCAAGATCCGGCTCGTGTAGTACACCGGCCACTGCACCCCACCGTCTTCCCGGATCAGCACCGAGCTCACTGCTTCCTCCGCGCACGCCAGGTAAAGGCTTAGCGACTCCCCTTCCCGTGGCTTGGACAGGAGAGGCGGGCTGCGGAGATACTCCTTGAGATCCGCGAACGCCCTGGAGCAGTCTTCGTCCCATAGTATCGCCTTCCTATTGTCTGATGGTTCCGCGATCGCTTTCCTCAGGACTTTGAAGAAGGGGAGCGATCTTTCCGCCGATTTGGAAAGGAATCGCCCCAAGGCTGCGATGCGCCCATTCAGTCTCTGCAGTTCTTTGATCGTCGTCGGCTCACTCATGTTGATCAGTGCCTCGATCTTGTCAGGATTAGCTTCAATGCCACGGTTAGTTATCATGAATCCCAAGAATTTGCCAGATCTTACCCCGAACGTGCACTTCGTGGGGTTGAGTCGAATGTTGTGTCGCCGCAACCGCTCGAAGGTTTCACGAAGGTCGGCGATGTGGTCCTCCGGCTTTCTCGACTTGACAAGCATGTCGTCGACGTAGACCTCCAGGTTCCTCCCGATCTGGGAGTAAAAAACCTTGTTGACCATTCTCTGGTAGGTGGCCCCCGCGTTCTTCAAGCCAAAGGGCATCTTCTTGTAGCAGTATGTTCCCCGGTCCGTCGTGAAGGCTGTCATCTCTTTGTCCCGGGGATCCATCTGGACTTGATTGTACCCTGAGTAGGCGTCCATGAAGCTAAGCATCTCGTACCCCGAGGCGTTGTCCACCAGGTGGTCAATGCGCGGCAGGGGGTAGCTGTCCTTGGGACAGGCTTTGTTGAGGTCACTGAAGTCCACACATATTCGCCACTTCCCGTTGGGTTTCCTGACCATCACCACGTTCGATAGCCACTCCGGGTACCAGACCTCTCGTATGAAGCCGGCGTCGAGGAGACGTTCCACTTCCTCGGAGGCCGCCTTCATCTTCTCGCCGCCCAGGTTCCGCTTCTTCTGCCTGACCGGCTTGAAGTTGGGGTCGGCGTTGATCTGGTGGACGATCACCCGGGGATCTACGCCGGGCATGTCCTCCGGTGACCAAGCAAAGACGTCTAGGTTCGCCTCCAGGCACTCAACCAGTTGGTTCCTCAGATCGTGGCTTAGCCCTTTCCCGATTGAGACGAACCGGCCCTCGACGTCCGTGACCGGGATCTGCTCTTGTTCCTCTGCAGGGGTGGGTCTCGGCCCGCCCCTTAAGTCGAGTGCGGCCATCCGGTCGACTAGACGATCTTCGGGACCTTCCTCCGCCAGTTGATAGCAGGTATTCGGTCACCCCGCGTCGCCTTCGACTTGCCCCATCCCCCTGGGCGTTCGGAACTTGATAGTCTGATGGAGGGTCGAGACAACCGCGTCGATGACGTTGAGAAGGGGTCAGCCGATGATCCCGTTGTATTTCGACCCGATCCCCAATATGATGAATTCTACCGCCAGGGTCACCGAGTCTGGTGGGCCTCCGAGTGTTACCGGGAGATGGATCGTGCCGACGATGGGGGTGGAATGACCCGTGAATCCCACCACGGGGCCCGAGCGAGGTCGCAAGTCTTCCTTCCGCCGCTCCATCTTCTCCAGGGTTGACATGAAGAGGACGTCGCAGGAGCTGCCAGTGTCGACGAGCAGTCACCGTACCATGGTTGTGACGTTGATCACCGACACCACCAAAGCTACGTCCGAACTACGCGCCGTTACAGACGTGCTCGGCCTCTCGACCGGTAGGGCCGGTGAGGGTCTCCCGGTCCTCTCCCCATGATCCTCCTCGCGCTAGGCCTGGGCCCACTCTTGCCAACGATGTCGGGCCCTGTCGCCTCGCGTCTGAGCCTTGCTCTCCTTTCGACGAGACGGGTGAAGCCGTGTCATTGCAGGTGTGGTTTGTTTCTTCGTGGGACAGTTCGTTCCCATAGACGGCGTCAGATGTTTCAGAGTGTTTTCTCACTACAAAAGCATTGACCGTGGACTACCAGGTCAACGTGGTCAAGGGGCCGACTTGGGTCCCTCGGGTGCGTCGAGTCTGTGCAGACACGACGCTAATCGGAGTTGCGGATGACGTGGAGCACATCGGATGGGCCGAATCTGGATCCTCGGCCGCAAGGTGGGCGAGGGGAAGCCTCGGCCCGGTGTGAGACGCTCGGCCTCGGACGGTCGGATGACGAGTGATAGCCTCGGGCCTCGTGAGCAGAGGGGAAGCCTCTGCTCAGACGGATGTGCTCGGCCTCGGTCGGTCGGACGACGAGGAGTAGCCTCGGTCGTCCTGTGAGATGCGTGGCCAGCGTGGGGCGGATGGGAAGCCTCGGCCCGTGGATCTGATGGCCTCCTGCATAGACGAGAACACTCGTCAGGGGGGCCGGACCTTGGTTCCGGCCAAATCCCCTCCGATGCCTAAGTCAGACAGTGATCTGAAAGAGGAGGCCCGGCGGAGACGGTTCGACTCGAGAGGAGATCGGAACGACGTCTACCGGCGTGAGCGGGGGAGGAAGGAGATGGAATGGGGGAACTAGGTCGTTGATGGAGTACCTTAGGTTTTAGTTACCTGAGATGTGGTCCCTTATCCAGTCGTCCTCCTAGCCCTTTTATTGACCTCCCGTCGTGACTGCCCATGACTCACGTCCCTCGTCCGCCCCCAATCGTGCCCCATCAATCCGCCTTTTCGCCGCTTCCTGCGCCATCCCAGCACCTCCCCATAACGGCCATTAAGTGGTAACGGGTCTGGGGGAGCGGTCATCGCAGGAGTGGGCGAGTGATCGGCGTGTTATCGGGGCCGGGTCGGATTAACATTCGGGGGTCCTCTATAGGGCTTTGTCGGGCAGGCCTGATTGCGCAGATGGGCCTCTGATCGGCAGTCGGGTTTCTGGGCTCGTGTCTTTCGGGCTTCTGCCAAATAGGCGTAACATGTAGTATGTATGAAGGTGGTCCTATGAGTGATTGGTTGGATATATAAACATGTGATGGTGGTGACCACAAGGAAAGGAACAAGCTAAGGACATTATATGGGCTTCCATAGAAGCTGGTATCATTTTATTCCATTCTTTTGACATCTGATATTCAACTCAAGCTCAAGTATGCTTCAAGCTTTCTTGCTTTCTACTCAAATTTACCTTATCTATGTATTCCTGAGCAGGTGGTTCGAGTGTAATAACCTTGCAATGATGTAACTAAATGGATGTATTGCTCGTTTGGCATGTGTTAAGATCTTAAGCATATGAGACAAGTGCAAGTCGACATTAAAATATGGAAGAATTTTAGAATTTACTGCTTGGTATGATTCTGTTGACTTGTCAATGTGTTACCTTAGGATGCTCTTCTTATTGCTTATATGCTCACTGGGAATTTGGACGAAGTTAGTACATAAAGTTGGGAACAGAATCATTTATTCTGTTACATTGTCATACAAAAAATCAATTGAATTCTTGTCACCTTTTAAATTTGATCTACTATGATAGGTACATCTCTTGCTTTCTATATAGGCCTATCTTTTTTTATTACTGCATTTTGGTTGGTGGAAAATCTAGTTGATGTATTTATTTGATATTGAAACTATTTAGCAACACTGATTGTGTGATTGTGATCCAAATAATTTTGTAACTTTTATGGTCAATCCAATAAATAGAAATAAAACCGGCAATTACTCCACGTTAATTAACTTTCCAAAAATCATAATCATCAATCAGTGGGTTTAAAAAGGCAGGCAGGGTTTTTGCAAATCACAATTTTTGAAGGCTTAGGGTTTATAAGCCGTCAAAATTGATCTTGACTATCAAACTCATCCTCAACTTATCCGAGGTTTGTTTACCACTTGATTTTATTCTCTGTTTTGTTGATGAATCATCTCAATTAAGGTACATTGTTGATGTTTGTTTTCCTTTTTTTAAAAAAATTATTGTCATCTTTATCAATCAAAATTCAATCTTGATTTATAGTCTTCTTAGTGTCAATCATTTTTGTTTTCGATACAGTATATTGGTCTATTGAAGATTTTCTGTACTGGTTTTTAGTTCATTGTTGATGCTTTTCATTATTCCATGATCATCCTAACTCTGCAGTCTTAAATTTAAATTTTTTATCTGCCAAAGTCAATAATTCTTTGTATACTGTAATTCTTCATGATCCAACTTTTTATATTTGATGCAGAAGAAGATTCATCCAAACTTTTGAGAATCGTCGAAAAAAATAGTGAAGAAACATGACGGGCAGTCCTCCATTGCCACCTGATGTATTCTTTCCAATATGCTTATGGACCAGACGGTATATTTTTCATCCTTCAACTCATACATATTTGTCGTTGTGATATTGCAATGTATGCATATGTTGCCATAAAGTATGATTTCCCCCGTAAAACATGTTATTCTTTACAAAAAAATTTCCCATAGACAATATCCCCAACCCTTTATTGCTTCAGTTTTTCTGAAGATTTAGTTATTTATTTTACACACAGATTTTAAGATCGTTATACATTGATCTTGATATAATACTGATAATAGACTCCATCATATTAAGACAGTTTTCATATAGTCAATATGCCATTTCCCTTCTATAATTCGTGTGACTGTAATAATAGGAGCTTTCATATCAGTTTTATATAAATTTCAATCCAGGTTTGCTACACTATTCTGGAATTGTTCCTCATACTCCTCCTATAATGTTTCAATCAGCTATATGATTGCGCTATTCCTGGATTCATGTTTTGAATGATGCTTTGTTGAACTCAATGGATCACATTAAAGTTAATATGGCGTGCTCAAGTTGCATTGGCATTTTTCACAATGCTCTTTAGCCAATTGTGAAATGCATATTAGCAGGAAGCTGACTAAAATTTTAGGTGATGAAATGCATAACAATAATAGAATATGTATACAGCTGAAATTGGTTTCTAATTAAGGCTTGGTTATACTTTCTAATTAAGGCTTTTGATTGTTTAAACTTACTTGTATGTATGAAATTGTTTTCTGTACGTGTTAGCTGTTGGCGCCACTCCCAATAGGGTTTGTAGTCTTCATGGTGCACTTGGCCACCATCCCCATCACAGGGACCGGGATTAACCCTGCAAGGATCTTTGGAGCTGCTGTAATCTACAACAAGGACAAGTCCTGTTATGATCAGGTTTAAAAATTATAATTTATATTTTAAAAATATTTTTTAGATTACTAGCTTGATCAGGACACCTTTATTTGTTGGATAATAGGATATCAAAATAGAAAGTTGATGATATATATTTGTCTCTTATGACAGTGGATCTTCTGGGTGGGACCGTTCATCGGTGCAGCGATAGCGGCGGCCTATCATCAATACATTTTGAGAGCAGGGGCAGGAAAGGCACATGGATCTTTCAGAAGCATTGCTTGAATATTGCCAATGCAAGTGTATTTAAACAATCAAGGGTGGGAACTCACGCATGAACTGTTGGTCTACTTTGAATCAGTCAAGTGTAGATTTAAGAGAGAGAGAGAGAGAGAGAGAGAGAGAGAGAGAGAGAGAGAGAGAGAGAGAGAGAGAGAGAGAGAGAGAGATTTGACATGGGGGGTTGTTTGCTAATTTGTTCATATGAATAATGTCCATATTTCTCTTCTGTTAATTCAATGAAGAATGCCATTGATTGTCTCTATATATGTGTTGTCTTCCCCCTCCATCTCACAATCTGTGTATGATATTTGTAATGTCCAGTTTTTTGTGTACTGAAGTTTTAATTCTACATTTTTTTCTTTTTTTTAAAAAAAAATTAAACATTAGCCACGGCCGGTCCGTGGCTAATGCGTATTAGCCACGGCCTGTCCGTGGCTAATGCGTATTAGCCACGGCCGGTCCCTGGCAACTGCGTATTAGCCACGGCCAGTCCAAACTTTAGTAAACTACTTAGATAGCGCTTAAAAAGCGCTGTCCAAGCTACCATAGCGGTAGCTTGGATAGCGCTTTTATAAGCGCTATCTTAGTAAACCACTACGATAGCGCTTATAAAAGCGCTATCCAAGCTACCATAGCGCTAGCTTGGATAGCGCTTAAAAGCGTTATCCAAGTGTAAAAAAAAGCGTTATGCAAGCGTTTTTTTGGTAGTAGTGACATATATGTATTATATCGATAACACTAATATAGAAAAACCAGTCGTTACAGTGGGATTCCCGTTCATGACTGGGCCTCGGGTCTTTGCTTCTTGGGCTTCTTCAAAATGGTCCTATCAACCACTATTCATGGTTGCATGAATTTCTTCGTCAATGCCACGCGTGCAAGACATAGCGGATCTTACAGTAGTTTTCAAAGGTCCTTTTAACAGACCCGTGTCCTCCACTGATAATATAAATAGTTAGTTAAGTAATTAAATAAGCGTGGAGTTATGCATGCATCCTTGGATAAACACGCTGCATGTCGAAACCCGTCGCTGCTCTGACTTTCGACGATATCCTTCACATTAATATCATTATAACACTTCTCTGTATTTCCAGTTTGCACGGCTCCAATTTCCCTTGTAACTGTATTTCAACTTTAAAACATGGTTGAGTGTTGTACGAATTATTTTTATATTCAACCACACTTTCAACTATTAAGGATAATGATCGCGACGACATGCAAGTTTGAATTCCTTTTCTATGGTGGTTGGTTCGTTTCAAGTTCTTGCATGGGTTGGCTGTCAACTTATTATATGCAGGATCAGTAGCTTCTAGAACCTCATTGTATATATTACGTAGCTTGTACACATTAAATAATTATTCTTTCTGGGAAACGTAACTTGTATTATATATTACGTAGCTTCTATTTTAGACTAGAAGATGACAAACGAGCGTCAGTGAACAGTGAGGTTGCTAAATTTCAATATTTTCACAAGAAAACTGAGCTTAAACCTTTCGAGAAACTTGTGAAGCTGATCGGTTGCAGAGGATGTATAAGCCTCTGCAATGTAGTTGGTTTTGTTTTTCACTCAAATGTCGTTATTGACAATTTCATTCTTCGAAGCAAAGAGGTGACGTATTCTAAAATTATTTTTTTTTCTTCTGCACATGTTAATTATAGGTTCACTCGAATATTTTTGGGATGATTGGTACCGTTTATCTTAATTTTCATCCTCTAATGCTAGCTCCAATGCACCAAATATCAATTAAACCCAAGGCACTTTCCTCCTCATTGATCTCAGGCGTTGGAAAACCCCATTTAAATGTGAAACCGTTTTATTTGCTAGGAATATTTCTACGCACAAAGTGGCTTGGCTTCATTGCACCTTTGGTGTATTTATCTTTTAGAAAATATAGATTAAATTGAACTATGCAAATTATATAAAAATACCGGAGGCTAGACTTTTTAACGACTACGTAGTTGGACTAGTTTCATTCTAGGGCAGCCGATCACACACACAGACATGGGAAACATTTGTTGTGTATTGGATTCTCTGATATATGTTTTGATGATGAGCAAATGTTTTGGTCTAATAATTTTTTTTTAATTGTTAGGAGTTAGGACAAATTAGATCAAGACATTGATTGCTCAAACAAGGGATAGTACAAACTAGATCAAGACATTTATCACTTGTGATATGACTATTTTGACCGGGCCCGGAGGAGCCAAGTCAACTACGACCAGTCAACCGGCCTACTACGGCCTTGGGGCCCCGGCCCAAGGATCTTACGGGCGGGCCGCGCTTCTCCACCCGAGACGAAGGCCCAAAAGATTGCCCACTTCCATAGTGGAGGAAATCGGGGCCCAAATCGAGGAAGCATTCACCAAATATGGCAACCGCCAAATGCCATCACTCTCGCCAATAATGGCCCGACTTAAATAGCCATCACTCCAGTCATCATGGCCCGACTTAATGGCCTTAAACTCGCCAATCATGGCCATGTTCATGACATTCATTCCCTCATCAAATGGGCGACATTAGTGGAGGTCAACACTCCCCCATTTGCACATCCCCATGAATGATGGCCATGATGTCACATCATGGCACATTATTAGTAGGATTGGCATATATGAGGAAGGGGTTTGCGTCATCGCCAGAGGCCAGATCTTCACGATCTACAACAGAGGTATCGCATACCCCCATCTTACACCTTCTTCCACCTAAGATATTTCTCCTCCATAGCTCGGCCGGAGGATCGGCGCTTGGTCTCTCCGTGAACCAAGTCCGATCCCACCGAGCATCTATCAGACCAGATCTGACTTTGGCATCGGAGAGGAATCGGTCGGAACCAAGGTCCGACCCCCCTGACGAGTTCTCTCGTCTATTCAGGTCCAGGAGATCCAACGACGCTGATGCTACCCCTGAGCGTCTTCCCAGCCGGAGCCGAGCGCCCTCGTCCCCAAGCCCGCTTATCTCCACCACCAAGAGGTCGTCGCTCAGCCGAGGCCACCCTTCGGCGGCCGACACGCGGATCCGCGCTTCTGTCACCAAACGACTCCGCCTTCAGCCGATCCCGGAGGTTGTCGACCCGCCGAGGCTACCCCTCGGCGCACCGAAGAACGGATCCGTGCCTCCCTGCTCAAGCGAACACGCCGACCGGCCCCAAGGGTCATCTCCGTCTCACGTGACAGCTACGACAACCAGGAGGTCCCGCGTGTCCCCTTTGACTGCGCTGACCTCGCACCCTCCGGTCAACAATTCTGCGGGAAGAAAACCCCCGTAAACATCTGGCACCGTTTATGGGAACGAGTCGACATCCAGGTCGTCAACCACACGGGCAATGTCTAGTTCTGTTAATCGAAAACTTGGAAGATCCAACAAGACCCGAAATAGGCGGGAAGACGGTCCCTTGTTTTGAACCAAATCAAGCTAAGGATCAATCAATCCATGCGGGTGGGACCCCTCCCGACCTCGCACAAATGACAGCTGATGCAATTGAAGAGCATTAAAATCTCAATTATTTTTGCCAATGGCTGATGCAATTGAAGAGCATTAAAGTCCCTGTTACCTTTGCCAATGGCAGCCTCATGTTAAAGCAATTGAGATGCATTAAAGTCTCAATTATTTTGGCAAGTGGCAGCCTCACCCTGGCAAGTGGCAACATTGACGGAAATGAACCGGCTCCACGGCTCGCGAGGCTTCATTCCCCGAGCTCCGATCTAAGCTCGGAGACTCGTCGACTCACCGGAGCATCATCCGACTGTCCACGACACCGATCCATGTCCTGAGGCTCGTCGACCTGAGAGATCCAAGCTTCGATCCAAGCTCGGAGCCCTTCAACTCACCTCCGCCCAGAGCCGAGCTCCAACCTCCGAGCTCAAAGGAGATCCGAGCTCAAAGGAGCACCATTTGCAGGGCTACTTCAATCTCATTTGACGTCAAAGCATTTAAACATTAAAATTGATTTGATTAGTCTCCATTAAGACTAATTCATTAATCAACCTCATTTGAAGCAGGTGAGAAGATTAAACAGGGTCGCTCGTAGCTCAATAATCTGAGGTTCGAAGTTTTGTCATACGAAATCCAAATCGTCGACCCAAACACTCAACCCCCAGGAGCTGAGGACTTCAACCCAAGCTCGAACAGGTCGCCGGCGGATCATCCGACCTACATCTCGTCGACGGCGGCTCCACCAGCCCCCCCCCCAAGGTCGACGGCGACTCCTCCAACCCCCTCGAGGTCGAAAGCAGCTCTTCCGACCCACTTCCCATCGACAGCAGCACCTCCGACCCTCATCGCCTTCATCTGTGGGTGACTCAGAGATGCATCAACCTTGTAACCCATCTTTGATGATCCGACGCCTCGACCCCCTTCGACCCTGCCAAAAGAGGGGACCGTCTTTGTCCAATCGAGCTTGTCTTCGAAGACGCGTCAATCTCGAAGGGAGAGTCGACCTATCGGCGGATAGGGCATCGACTCTCTTCGACCTTGCTTCCACTCTGATCGAAGGGTTGAAGATTAAGATTGGATGGCTCGGAGCATCCTGAGCACCAGTCGACCAAACGATCGACCCTCGATCTCGATCGATCGGTGGCGTCGATCTCAACCGAACGATCGACCCTCAATCTCGACTTATTGGCGGACATGGCATCGACTCTCTTCGACCTCGCTTCCACTTCGATCAAAGGGTTGAAGATTGAGTTTGGATGGGTTGGAGCATCCTGAACACCAGTGTACCCAACGATGGACCCTCGATCTCAATCGATCGACAGCGTCGATCTCGACAGAAACATCGACCCTTGATCCTGACCAAAAGGTGGCATCACCCTGCCTCCGAGGATCAACCCCGAGGCAGATTCGATCCAACTCCATCGATCAACCCCGATGTAGCTCCGGTCCAACTCCAGCGATCGACCCAAAGGTAGTGTCGACCCACCTTCGAGGATCGACCAGGAGACAACGTCGACCTGCCTTCGACCCTTCGACCCCACAATCGAAGGTCCGAGCGATCGGTGCATCTCCGATGGGGATCCGATGGCCCGATCGATGAAGCTCAAATTGCTTCGATGGGGATTCGATAGG
>JAULAV010003091.1:0-25000 GCA_030789695.1 Scilla litardierei | reverse complement strand
TCAAATAGTAATCCTGGTGAGTCCAGTGTCGTATTCCTCAGGGACAAACTAATCTATAAGTTTTACAATATGAAATTAAGCGTGAAAATTATTTGGTGAAATATACACCACCCTTTGAAGGTGAATTTTTGTTTGGTTTTGATTTGATATAAAACGTGTACTAAAATTTATGAAAGTAAATAACGTGAAAAAGTGATATGGTAAAAGTGTGTGTGTGTTGTGTTTTCGTTAGTGTTGTATGATATTATGCTAATCATTCTCCATAGATAACTCAATCCTTCATCCATGTCAAGGTATGGAGATCAGATGATTTAACTTTAAAAGAACAGTGATTTTATAGCAAATTACATTAACCTTGAATCGGTCATTTTTCTAAACAATAAAGTATAACGAGATGAACCTCACAGTTCATCACTCTCTTTGGGCCATTCTACAGGTTTGTGCACGTAGACGATGCCTCGCGACACGTCATCCCAAGCGGATTCCTCTTGGATAGCGCGTAATTACTTAAGATAGCAAAAAAGGACATATTCAACGTTTTCGATTAATACAAGTGCTATGAAGACATGATACATCAAACCCATCAATACTAACTAGTACACAACACACTCAAAGATTTTCAGCTAGCCATGGTAATAAAAACAACAATCTTTATTAATAAGAACATCATTTCATTACAAAACATAATTAAAACATAATTAAAACAAGAAAAGGAAGGAGATTTTCACCCAATTTGAAGCCCAAACGCCCCCCAAATCTTTCCTACAGTTGCTCCAGCTCCTCTGGAGTTTGGAGAAGAAGCCCGCAACTCAAATTTCGCTCAAAACCGAGCTTGGATGCCCAAGTTATGCTCAAAATACCACTTTATATAGGAAACTAGGCTTACCGGGCCTGCGGGTTGCGCAACCCACAACCCGCAAGTCAAAGGAGTTGGACGTCGGTGCGGGCACCGCCCACGTTTTCCATGCGGGCGGGCGCCCGCTTTCAAAGAGCGGGCGGGCACCCACATTTTCAAAGCGGGCAGGCCCCGCCCGCTTGGTCAAGCGGGAGGGCACCCGCCCTTTTGTTGTTTTTTTATTTTTTTTTTATTTTTTGTCTTTTACAACCCCATTTTGCCTTGCAAAAATTCTAGAAATTCGCTCCGACGTCCGAAAAATGTGAAAAAATAGCTGTTGCATTCGGAAAATTGCAAGCTTCATCTGAAAAATACAAATGAGACAAAATTAGGCCATAAAATGGTATTTTGCAGATAAACAATCATTATGCTCTAATATTAAATGATATTACAAAAATACACATATTAAAGACCAATTACAGATTATATATGCGCACAATACAATCAAATGAGGGGTAATAAACGTAATATTCTCCCAGAATCATTGCATAAATACTGTGTGCATCAGTAAATGTGCTAG
The DNA here is from genome assembly GCA_030789695.1 of Scilla litardierei. NCBI lineage: Eukaryota > Viridiplantae > Streptophyta > Magnoliopsida > Asparagales > Asparagaceae > Scilla > Scilla litardierei. The sequence goes on along the minus strand of JAULAV010003091.1, from coordinate 23,585 downwards.
ATACCATGTGTACATAGCAATAAATGTGCTAGATACCACGTGCTAGACATGAATACATTGATCAAGAAGTGTTTGATACCAAGTGTTAACCATCTTATTTTATGTATGTACTAGTCATAACCCGTGCCCGTGGGCACGGTGCATTTAAGATTTTTTTCCGTGAAAACTTTGTCCCCCAAAAAATATTTCTACAGCCAAAATTTAAAAGAACAACAAATTAGCGTAAAAAAATTTAGAGGCACGACCGCCTTCGGCAAGAAACAATAAATTCGGTGATCCTTCGGCGCAGAACAACAAATTAGCGTATAAAAATTTAGCGGGCGCCTTCGGCGCGGGCGCCTTCGGCGCGGATAGGTTGGTTAGACCTCTGCTTGACGCCCAAAAAAACTCAGCCCGCCTATTTGAACGCACATTCCCTGTATTTTTTTTGGGTTTCAATTTTTTTTGGGGTCGGCCGAAATAAGCTCAGCAGATATAAAGTTCTCTTTTGCATACTTGTAATTTAAGTTGCATATTTTTTGGGTTTCATTTTGTGTGTGTGTTTTTTAGGTCTCATTTTTTTGGTCATTTTTGAATGAAGAGTATTAAATGCTGATGGTGCCAATTTCAAAAAAGAAAAGCTTTTGTATTCTTCCAACAAATTTTCCCCCAACCCAAAAAATTTTCCCCCCAAAATTTGATGTGACATTGCCACATAGGACAAAGTTCAAAAACAGCTCTCAATTGTAATATAGATGATACCAACTGTTGGATAATGAGTCACCCTAAGTGTATTTTGATAATGAGTAAACATATCATCTAATAATCTATGAGTGCAAGTATGAGAATATAAAACAACCCAAGCTCACTCAAAGTTAAGTGAGATCAACCAAGGCATTGGAATCAAGGAAATCAAGATAAGGAGTATGAAGATTCAAGACTGTTAGGTCATACATGTATGGCTATGTTGTCATTAGTGGCACAATGGGTTCATCTGGCAGATCTCAATGGGTTCATCTGGCGGATCTCAGCTTTTGTTATGAAGATTGTTGGGTAATATGTTGAACTTTATGTTGTACATCATGTTCAATATACTGCATCAGTTAGCTGGGATGCATGACGAGCTTGGGATCATTGAAGATGGGAGGAGCCTCAAATCTCAGTTTATTATCTTAAACGATATTCTGTTATATTCCATCGAGACTGAAGAATCGTTGAAGATATTGTTGGTATATATTATCTCTCGGTTTTGTTGTAGAATCGGTTGGAGAGAGATTTTTGCCCACTTATTGTTATTGCTATTCTTAGAAGCTATGACGAACCCACTTCTTAGCTTGGTTCCGTTAATTGTGGGTTGCCAATCTTCTCGGATTTGATCGAGCAAACTTCCTTAAACCACTACGTAATTGACGGGGAGAGGTATAGAAAAGAAGTACGAAGATTGGCGGCTAGGTTTGACGACTTTGACAACGGCTTTTGCGAAAGGCCATCGAAGAACTCTGGGGGGGAGGCCGACGGCTACCAGAGGTGGGGATCAAGGGAGTTGATTCTAGTCGGTTGTGCAATGGGATCTTGTGGTTTCTACATCCGGGGACGGAGGCCGACGGCTACGCACGTAGGGATCAAGGGAGTTGATCTAGTCGGTTGTGCAAGGGGATCTTGCATGCAAGGGGAGCTTGCATAGATTACTCCACGAGGTTGATTGAGATCACCCCTTGCGGTTTGTATTGAGTGGGAGTATGCTTCTCCTACTATAGAGCTGACATTAGTGATTGTAATCATTATTTATTATAATGGAGTAATCTGATTTTCTGAGCGTGGCCCCGCAGATGTAGGTGTGTGCACCGGACTGCGTTACCATGTTTTGGTTGTCGTTGCTTGGTTTCTGTGTTTTATCATTGTGTTTATTTGATTACACATACGTACTGAATTTACAATTGGTATCAGAGCAGGTCACTCGTGTTACTTTGTTATCAAAGAGGGTGCGATCTTGGATTTCAGTACTTGAATCATGACTACACGAGAAGGTGCCTCCGTTGTTCGTCCTCCATTGCTCATTGGTACAAACTATACTTACTGGAAGTCTCGGATGCGTGCACTCATTAAATCCATTGATGAGAAGGCATGGATCGCTGTCATTGAAGGATGGACACCATCGATCGAAATTGATGAAGATGGCAAAGATCACCTCAAGCCGGCAAGAGACTAGAGTCGGATTGAAGAACATGCGACCCTGTGCAATTCTAAAGCAATTAATGCTATTTTTTCGGCTGTAGATGAGGAGAAGTTCAAACTTATATCTACATGTGAGTTTGCTAAAGAAGATTGGGACATACTTCAGAACGTGCATGAAGGAACTAATGTGGTAAAAGCTTCTAAACTCCAGATACTAGCTTCTTAGTTTGAAAATCTAAGGATGAATGACGACGAGACTGTTGCCGAATTCAATGGGAGGTTGAGAGATATAGCCAATCAGGCCTTCCAGCTTAGGAAGAAATATTCTCAAAAGAAGTTAGTTGAGAAAACCTTGAGATCTCTTCCAGACAAATTCTCAGCTAAAGTTGCAGCCATTGAGGAGGCCAGAAATACGTCCACCATGAGACTGGATGAACGAATGGGATCTCTTCAGACCTATGAAATGAATCTGAAGCAGAATCAGAGGGAGAAAGGGGTTGCTCTAAAAGCAGAAGTCTGTGATGTCTCTAAGTTAGATAATGAGTCTGAGTTAGATGATGACATTGCCTCGATGACCAAGAATTTCAGCAGAATGATGAAAAACATAAGCAACAAGGGTCAAAACTTCAGATCTGGTAACAATGTGACGTGTCCAAATCTTCCCTCTGCAGGCAAGAACACCGGTCGTCTGACTCAGAGGCATGATCAGAAAAACAAAGACAAAAGGATACAGTGCAGAGAATGTGAGGGTTTTGGTCACATACAAGCCGAATGTGCCACTACTCTCTGAAGCAAAAAGAAAAATATTTAGCAAGCACCTAGAGTGATGATGAATCAGAAGTGAAGGAGATGAGGACATCACCATTAACTATGTAGCCTTTGCAGCCATCCTACCAGGACAATCTGATAGTGAAACTCATAGTCATGTTGAATCAGATGTTGCAACATCAGGTACAACATCTGGCAACAATATTGAGAATGTCAGACAGAATGTTGCAACATTCAGTACAACATCCTGCACTGAATCTGAGTCTGAAGTTGATAGCGATGAGGAAGTTAGTGATGATGATATCCGAAAAGCATACCAGATGATGTTTGAGAAGTAGATGCAAATCTGCAATATCAACAAAGTCCTGAAGGAGGAGAATGAAAGACGGAAGAAAGAGAACGAGGAGGTCAAAATCAAATGTCTGAAAGTTGAGGAAAACTGTAGAGAATTGGAAAGCAACTTCAGAAATGTTCTTCTCAGGGCAGAGAAAGCAGAGTGCACATTGGATAAGTGGAGTTTTGGAAAAGCAAAGCTGGATGATATCTTGAACATGGGGAAGATTTCAGGAGATCGCATTGGAGTGGGATACAATAGAGGAGCTTACTATAATGTGTCTACTGAAAGAAGACGTTAAGTTACTAAAGAAATTGAGAGAATGGGTCAGTGCAATAGCCATGGTCAGAAGAAGAAACTGACTAGAGACGTAAAAGGTGGTTTTCTTGTGTGTGCTTACTGCAAGTTCATAGGCCATACTGAGAGAAACTGTTTCAGTCACATGCAACATTGGTCAGAAGGAAGAAATGTTAGACACCCTGATATGAAGATGAAGAAGCAATGGGTCATGAAGTCTGAATTGTACAGCCTGAACACTACAGCTTCAGAGAAAACATCTCATGTTGTGACTAATGTTGCAACATTAGATACAACACAGAACGATGTTGCTGCAGATGTTATGACACCAGACTCGACATATCCTCTCAACAATCTATATGAGAAACCTGCGCCAAATTCTCATGAATCTTCCTCCAGAATTATTAGAGTGTTATCTCGCCGCTCTGCTCACTGCTCATCCTTCGACAGTGCCATCAGATCTTCGCATGTACCCTCTCCAGCACGACAATGCACCGCAGTTCCATCTTTCGCGGCCTCTTCACCTATACCGGCTGACTTCCCCAAAGTTTGTCCACTTCTTAGCCGTTTCCACCGCATCCATGTCTCTAAATTTTGACATGCAGACCATCGAAGATTCTCTGTCAGCACCACCGACGTCTTCAACTCACTAGCTATTATTTAGGCCTCTCAGAGCTCAACTACTACACTAGATATCGTTCCATTTTTGCAGCCTACTATCAGATGTGAGGTATACTTTTCTTCCTCTAATTCTGTTGTACCTGAGGACTTATTTGTTAATGAGAGAGACAGTGGAGCCTTTTATTTTCTAGGTTTGATGTTTCTGGATTAATTATTGGAAATGTGTACTTGTCTTATTGGAGGCTAGATGAAAAGTATTCTGCTTATCTTATATGTGGCCCTGATGACTGCAATATTGCCTCTGATGCTGCACATGTAGTTAGATCCGATGTTACGTCTGGTGTTTCTCCCGTAGTTGCAACAAATGCTCATGTTGCATCTGATGTTGCACACAATGTTGCAACATCGGCACATGCTGAACCTGATGTCATGGAGCATGCTATGATACAGGACACAACATGCTCCTCTTCTGCACATGGTGACTTTACAGCTTCACATGCTCCTGATTAGACCATGCCAGATCTGTAAGTTTCTCATTCTTATTGCCGTCATCATAGTTCTGCCAAGCAACATGGTGCTCTGTTTAGCTCCCCAACTTCCTCTTCTTCAAATGCCGACTTCTAAGAAAGCCAGAGCCGTTCCTGAAGCATCAGCTCCTTTTTCGACTCTACGTAATGCTTCTGATGCTTTGAACAAGATGTTGTTCGACCAGGCTTACCTGAATTTTTGTGCATTTTATCCAGATCCGTTGGAAACATGTATTCCAGGTGTGCATTCCAATCCTCATCACCCTTGTCTTATCTCTCAGCAACTATTGTTTCAGAAACCGTATGTAGTGGATGTCGTGTTGAGGTGATCACTGCTCGGATTATTACTAGTAAGGGGGAGAGCGTGCTTTGGCTTATGGTGGCTCAAAGGGGGAGATATGTCCTCGGTTGGTGACCGTACTTTGGGTTGTGCCATATAATGCCAAAGGGGAGATTGTTAGGTCATACGTGTATGGCTATGTTGTCATTAGTGGCACAATGGGTTCATCTGGTGGATCTCAATGGGTTCATCTGGCAGATCTCAGCTTTTGTTATGAAGATTGTTGGGTAATATGTTGAACTTTATGTTGTACATCATGTTCAATATACTACATCAGGTAGCTGGGATGCATGATGATCTTGGGATCATTGAAGATAGGATGAGCCTCAGATCTCAGTTTATTATCTTAAACGCTATTCTGGTATATTTCGTCGAGACTGAAGAATCGTTGAAGATATTGTTGGTATCTATTATCTCTCAGTTTTGTTGTAGAATCGGTTGTAGAGAGATTTTTGCCCACGTATTGTTATTGATGTTTTTAGAAGATATGGCGGAACCAATTCCTAGCCTGGTTCCATTAATTGCGGGTTGCCAATCTTCTCGGATTTGATCGAGCAAACTTCCTTAAACTGCTCCGTGATTGAGGGGGGAGAGGTATAAAAAAGAAGTATGAAGATTGGCGGCTAGGTTTGACAACTTTGACAACGGTTTTTGCGAAAGGCCATCAAAGAACTCCGGGAGGGAGGCCAACTGCTACCAGAGGTGGGGATCAAGGGAGTTGATTCTAGTCGGTTGTGCAAGGGGATCTTGCAGTTTCTACATCCGGGGACGGAGGCCGACAGCAACGCACGTAGGGATCAAGGGAGTTGATCTAGTCGGTTGTGCAAGGGGATCTTGCATGCAAGGGGAGCTTGCATAGATTACTCCACGGGGTTGATTGAGATCACCCCTTGCGGTTTGTATTGAGGGAGAGTATGCTTCTCCTAGTATAGATCTGACATTAGTGATTGTAATCATTATTTATTATAGTGGTGTAATCTGATTTTCTGTGCATAGCCCCACAGATGTAGGTGTGCGCACCGAACTGCGTTACCAAGTTTTGGTTGTCGTTGCTTGATTTCTGTGTTTTATCATTGTGTTTATTTGATTACACATACGTACTGAATTTACAAAGACACATCAAGAACTTTAAAGAATATGTAATATGATGTAGTTTTTATATTTTCTTGATTAGAATGTTAAGGCCTTAGTTGATGCTCTCACACACTTAGGAATTCCTTAAATAAGTTTTCAAAATATCTAGAAAAGTTTTCGAACCATATCCTTAGGTTTAGAGGCCAAAAACAATATTTTATATGTCAATCAGTCGATTAGTATATACACAGTCAACTAGGTATAACTCAAAAATACAGGTTAGCAAACATGTCACTCTAGTTGACCAAAGTACATGAACGAGTCGACTAACTCATTGCCTAATCGATTAGTAAGTGTACTCCAATCGACTAGAAAATATAGAGAATAAATAGCCTTGTTACATGCCTAGCCTAGTCAACTAGTAGCGTTCGACTAGTCACTAGCTGTGCTTCTAATCGAATAAGAAGTCTACTCTAGTCGACTAGGATTAGCAATTGTGCCTATAAATGGAATTTTTCTACTGGTAGTTTTTGACCATTGGAGGGGTATTTTGGTCATCTGTCTTTACCCGAATTTCACCTCATGTATATACAAGTTTTTTCATATTTTAAAGATAGCTTTTAATGAATAATTTTTATGAGAGAAATTATTTTTTAGCTTTAAAAGATTTCTAAAGAACACCCTCTTTCTTTGGCCAAGTTTCACAAAAGTTTTTCAATCTTTCGTAGGTCATTTCATTGATTTTCAAGTGATTCAATTCCATCATTTTGAGATAAAGTCTCTTATAGCTTCATCATATACACAAGAGCTTCAACCTGGGCTATATGTAATTGTATCAAGAAAAGCATTATAAGTATATTCTCTCCTGTTGTGTGAAGGGTTGTTTGGAAAATCCTCAAGTGAGGTGTTGAAAAATCCTCTTGGTGTAGAGGTAGTTAGAAATCCTTAAATGGCTTGAGGTGTTTGTAAAATCCCCAAGGGTTAATGTACTTGAAATTTTCTCGTTTTGAGAGGCTATTAGTGAAACTTTTCAAGTGGGACTTGGGTGCTTGATGTAGGTCATGGGGTGACTTAACCAGTGTAAATCATTATGTTTGCAATTGTGTTTTCTGTATTGTGATTATTCTCTTGCATTATTTATTTTTCATTGCATACTTTATTATGAAAGATTGTTGATTAAGATTTATCTTCGTTACTCAAGATTAAATCTTAGGTTAAAAATCTTGATGAATTATTTTAAATTTTATAAACACTATTCACCCTTCCTTTAATGTTCTACTTGCCATCCACATGATCTAACATGTGGTATTAGAGCCAAGGTAATGAATGGTGGCATCAACAAACAACACTTTCTACAAAGGCCAATCGATTTCTCAACCTTTTCTGCTTATCTAGTCAAACTACACAAGTTGGAAGAATCATAGCTGAATCTATATTAAATCCATTTCTTATGACTTACGGAGCACGTTGAAGATCACATATGGCGCACCAACAAAGATGGGCACTTCGTGGACCAAGTCAGAGAAAGAACATGATGTTTTGAATGCTACAGTAATGAATAAGCTTTATTAATGTGCCATTGACAAGCGCTATTAATGTGCCATTGACAACATAGAATACAACATGGTGTCTCTAACAACCACTGCACATGATATATGAAAGATACTTACGGTAACCCATGAAGGTAATGATATATTTTAAACATTAAAATTTTTCTTTTTGCTTATAAGTATGAGTCCCTCCAAATGAATGATGGATAATAAATAATGGAGATGTATACTCACTTCATGAAAATCATCAACACCCTTACTAGTTAGGCAAGAGCTACTCCCAAAGTGAGTACATGAGTAAGATTCACCCGAGTGGGAGATGAAGACGATGGCCATAGAGGAATGGAATGTTCTTTCCAAGATCACCTTAGAAGATCCCATCAGCAACCTCATTACTTATGAACTCCATTGCAACAAATGAAGGTTAATGAGCTAGCCAATAAGAAGAAGGATTTACCTTCAAAGCTACCTCGGAGTCGGAGGAGTCATGAGTTGAAGTTGAAGAGTAACATGCTCTCATAACGAAGGGTTTCAGAAAATCCTCAAATCAGGTCAACTCAAATCCAAGAAACATATATTGTCTAATGAATCTATTGTTTGTTTTGGATATAATAAGCCATGGCATGTGAAGAAAAATTTACCAGTAGCAAAACTCAAGGACAAAAACATGGAAAAGTAGAGGAAGACAAATAAAAGTGCTTTTCCACATGGGATCAAGCTTTGGATATGTCACCCGATGAAGAAGACGAGAAAGGCAATAAGGAAGCCTACATGTATTTCATGTCAAAAAGGAGGAAGCCTACATGTAATTCATGTCACTTGAAGACAATGAGATACATTCAAACTCAAACTCAGATGATGAAAATCATGATTGGAAAGAGGAATTTCACAAATGTTATGTGCAATATGAAAATACTGTAAAAGAACTTTTAATTCTTAAGAAAACCCATAAAATGCTCTAACAATGATACCAATGAAAAATTAACCAAATTAGAAAAAGATAATATTGAATTAAAAGAAGAAATAGTTGAATAGAAAAATGCAACAATTCATGTAGATTTAGCTAAAATGAATGATGATTTAGAAAGAAGATGCTTAAAATTAAGTATTGAAAACCGTAACCGAGAAGAAGAAAAAAAATTTCTTAAAAATGAAAGTAAAATATTAAACAATAGGATTACTGAACTAGATAAGAATATATTAAACGTTAATTTGAAATATGAAGATTTATATAAAAATAGTGAAAATTTTAATAAAGGAGAACTTAAACATTTTATTAAATACTAAAAACTAACTAACAATAAATTTGGTTTAAGGTATAATAGAATAATCAAACTCAACATAAACATAAGAAAAATCATGTTTATCTATACACAAACTTTTCTAAGAAAACAACAATTAAAAATCCAAACCAATATTGGTCTAAAAAGATAATAAAAGTTTGGATTCTTAAAAATGGATTAATTAAAAAGAAAAATAAATATTGTAACAATTTCATGGAAAATATTTATATGTCTAAAAATTATAAATATGTAAACAATGAGAAATCAAAACCCAAATAGATTTGGTTTCCAATTGAATGACATAATCCTTTGAAACCACTAAGATACCCCCAAGCCCCAAAGTTAATTCTATGTGTACCTTATATAAGACAAGAATAAATAATAATTAAATAAAAATGATTATATAACAAGTATTGCACATAAATGCAGTGAAAGCTTTATTATAATACATTTTATTTATGATTTGTTGACTAGAACATACATTGTAGTCGACTAGTCCAGAGTTCTGGCAGACAACACTAGATTTCTTGAAATTAGTCAACCAGAGATATCCGGTTAGTCGACTAATACCCAGATTAGGCGACTAACTATAGTGCCCTAGTCGACTAATCATCCAATTTTCTGACAGATTCTGTCTTTGGATCATTTTCTGTTTCGTTTCAATTTTATTATTTTATTTGGGTCTCATCCAACTCAACCAGCTGGAGTATGGAATTATCATGATTAATACCATGGACCCAAAAGAAATAGTGTACTAAAGTTTCTTGAATATTTTCATGTACCCATTAGAGATTGATGCTACCCTAAACAACCCCTGAAATTCGATACTTTGGAAAGAAGAAAATGCATGAATTTAGTGGCAACTCTAAAATTTGATATGCAACTTTGTAGGGGGATCTCAAAAAAAGTTTCTAAATATATATGCTTTCAATATTTAGTTTCAATATTGGTATTTTTCTTTAGTTTCACATTCATTTACACATTTTGGATAGGTTTTATATAAGAATAATATATAAAAAAACATGTTGTATCATATTAGTACTTGAGGTATTGAGTCACATACACTTATGAGAACACTTTATTTGACTCATTCTTATTCTGAAGTATAAGGGGGAGAGAGATTTTAAAAGGAGAGACATAGGAAGAGAAAAATCAATTTGATAATATCCTTTTTAATTATGACAAAGGAGGTGAGAGATTAGATGACATGTTTGCTTATCATCAAAATTCACTTGGGGTGACTCAATATCCAATAATAGGAATATCAAGATAAGTCATTGATATTTCATATAGATCATTATGCGTTAATCTTTACTATGTGATGGTAGTGCCTGGTCTCATAGCCTGTCAATATGGAGACATCAAGAGACAATGCAAATGTGCTTGATCGCTCCGTATTTTACACCTTTTTTCTGCATATTTTCACGCCATTTCGATCGCTCATATCGTATTTTTCACGATTATTCGACAATATTGCGATGCTTTTCACGATTTCCTTTTTTTGTCGTATTTCAGGAGATATGGAGTGATTCGGAGTGATTTTGAGATCAAGAGGATTTGCACCCACTCCGGAGTGTCACCCGAGGCTCTTTTGAGGGTTATTCGGCGATGGAAGACAAGTGGGAGAAGAAAAAACATCGTAGGAGCGACGAGGAAGCGAAAAGACGAAGATTGGGCCTTTACAGCATCTCACTCGGCCAAGTGAACCACCTACTCGGCCGAGCAAGAAGACCACTCGGCCCGGACACGCATCAACAGAAGAAAATGGGCGTGCACTCGGCCGAGTGACGATAGTCCACTCGGCCGAGTATGGAAGTCTACTCGCCCGAGTGGCATGAGAACAGACGCTTCGAAAACGGCCGACTTACTGTTATTTTACATGCTTTTCAGAGCTTCCACTTGGCCACACAAGAATTTCCCCTCGGCCGAGTGATTAAATCTACTCGGCCGAGTCACCTCCGAAGACAGACCCCCAAAAATCCCCGACTTACTGTAAATGTACAGGGTTTGTCACTCGGCCGAGTGACATTTGTCACTCGGCCGAGTGACATTTGTCACTCGGCCGAGTGAGCCGCCCCGCCTGTAGCGTAAACTGCGATTTTTGAGCTACGCAAGGGCATTTTTGTCGCGAATTTCTGGGCGATTTTGAGGGGTATTTAAACCCAATTTTGCCCTAGTTAGAGAGAACTTTTTGATACTTTTTGCAGCCTTTTTAGATAGCTTTTTAGTTAATTAGATTTAGGCTTTTTGAGAGATTAGAAAGGAGATTCTTGTTGGATGCTATTGGATTCTCATTGGTTTGTCTCTTTTCTTGTCAAAAACTCTATTTTTATTGAATATTTCTCTATTGCAATGAATTGTGCTGAATTTTCTATTGAATTTCTTGTAAATTGCATGATGATTAGTGAGTAGTTTTATCGTCTTAGGGCATGGGGATGAACCCTATGAACCCTATTTCCGAATTGTGATGAATTGGTGAAATTATTGTTAGAATTGATTAGGGTTAGGTTGGGATCGATTTATTACGGATAGCCAAGGATTCATATCGATTGGGATTTGCAAGAGATTGGGTCCCAATTGATAGGAAGCCCTAGAAATTCGATTTAGATTTACGATTGGAATTTTCTAGAATTGGTTTGCAAGAGATTGGACCAAGGCTAGGGGTTTTAATAGTATTTCTATACAAATACCCGTTTGCAAGAGATTGGACGGGTATGAACTATCTCAACCTAGGTCCTAGCTTGAGGTTGCACGAGAGTGGGCTCGAGATACGATTGAACGATGGTGTCGATCCTAATGCTAGCGGCTTAGGTTAGGGTTTGCAAGAGATTGGGCCCTAACCTAGGTTTGCTATAGACCGGCAATAGCGCGAGAGCATGAGCTTGGTTCCACATTTAGTTGCAACTAGTTCACCCAAAATTCATGTCTAGCAATGGTGTAACCTACGAATCACAACGACGAGATACGGTTTGTAGCGGGGATTCCCTATCCCTAGGCGTTTTATTTCATTGATATTTCCATCGATATACGAACGATTGTGACAATATTTACCCCGTATTATTCTTGACCATTTCGATAGCTAAGTGATTAGAACGAGACACTGTCTGTCCCTCCCTGAGTTCGATACCCGCTCGCCACTACGCCGTGCGCTTGTGGTATGACTACGAGTCGCTCGTCCCGGTTGCGTGTGCACGCCGGGCGACGATCAGTGCTTAATTGAGACCACGTTCATAGAAAGACATCATACTCTAACTGTCAATAGAAGCTTTTAGGTGGCAGTTGGTGCATCATAATCATTACAACTAGAGACGTGCTATAGGACCTCGTATATGGAAGGCTGTACTTTGGCTTTTACCGGATATTGACATTATGCCCGGTACACAAGCACTCGATGGTTATAGTCAAAAGCATTTGAAGGGAGTGGAAATCTCAATATAGGATGCATCTTCTCTGTATGGGATGTTAATGTTTTACTGAGCCAATGTATATATAGTAAATCCCTGACCAGGGTGAAAGGGATGAATGTGTTAAGAGTAACAAGTTTCATCAAACAACAAACTATATGATGGCATATGTTAAGGCTTTAAGGTGTAATGGTGTTTGAAGATTTCTATACCTTAGGAACCTTAGTGACATAGTCTTAACGAAAGGAACAGAGTACATGGAGCTGTTCCTCATATACCCAGATTTGGTCAGAGGAGATTATTGTTGAGTTGCTATTACACTTCCCTATATCAGGGAGGATTCCTCCAAGTGCCGAACAACATTTGGCGAGCTCCAAGGAATGATTCTTGGATCTTTGCATTGTGCTCTATTGGAAAGACGACAGAGCTTCATTCTTACATTGGATGGACAAGTGTGCCCGCTGACCCACACACGATGAAGAGGAAAGCTACTCCAGGAACTTCGCGTAAGGCGTGATAGGTGGAGTTGGTCTTGAAGAGCAACTTCACATAAGGTGTGTGGTCCAACGCAGTGGTAGGTAAAGTTGGTCTTGAAGAGCAAGGCTCCAATGCAACGGTAGGATGCGTAGGTGTCAAGGCTCTCGAATACGGTCTATAGAGGCAACTGATCTCGAGCAATATTCGAGCTTGACGTAAGGCGTGTCCCGAACGCAGTGGGAACTGAATGATTGGCTCGATTGAGCAGGGGCAAATGGATGCTCATTCAAGGGGAGGCTTGTGGTCCTATGTGTTTGAAGGGAGGCTTGTTGAGTTGCAAACAAAATAGTCCCACATCAACAAGCATATAGGGTCTTGGTGGCTTAAATATGGATTATTATCTCCATTGGTATGAGGCCTTTTGGGGAGACACAAGTGCAAAACCAAATGGGCTAGTGGGCCCAAGTGGACAATATCATACCAATGTGGAGATCTGGTTGGCCATATTTAAGAAAAAACAACACGGTATCAGAGCCGGACCCTATTAAACTTACCGATGTCGGGGAGGATTCCTCCAAGTGCCAAACAACATTTGGCTAGCTCTAAGAAATGATTCAAGGATTTATGCATTGCGCTCTATTGGAAATATGACAGATCATCATTCCTTCATTGGAGGGACGTGTGTGCCTGCTGACCCACACACGGTGAAGAGGGAAGCTACTCCAGGCACTTCAAATAAGGTGTGTGGTCCAACACAATGGTAGGTGTAGTTGGTCTTGAAAAGTAAGGCTCCAACGGAGCGATAAGCTGCGTAGGTGTCAGGGGCTCTCGACCACTGTCTAAACAGAGACAAGGGCTCTGAGCAATATTCGAGCTTGATGTAAGGTGTGTCCCGAACGCAATGGGTGCTGAATGATTGGCTCGATTAAGAAATGGCAGATTGGTGATCGTTCAAGGGAGGCTTGTGGTCCTATGTGTTCGAGGGGAGGCTTGTTAGGTTGCAAAAAAAATAGTCCCACAACGGCAAGCATAGGGGGGTCTTGATGGCTTAAAATGGATTAGTATCTTCGTTGGTATGATGCCTTTTGGAAAGACCCAAGAGCAAAAGCAGTTGGGCCAGTGGGCCTAAGTGGACAATATCATACCGATGTGGAGATCTAGTGGGCCATATTTAAGAAAACCAACAATTATCGCCTCACACCAACCTGATAATGATTGTTACGCCTATTTGGCCGAAGCCCGTAAGACACGAGCCCAGAAAACCCGACTACTGATCAGAAGCCCATCTGTGAGATCGGGCCCGCCCGACAAGGCCCACTAGAGGGCCCCCGAACATCGATCCGACCCGACCCCGGAAACGCACGAGTCACTCGCCCACTCCAGCAATAACCGCTCCCTCAGGCCCACTGCCACTTAATGGCCGTTCTGGGGAGGTGCTGGCATGGCGCGGGGAGCGGCGATGGGGAGGCGGATTGAGGGGGCACGATTGGGGGAGGACGAAGGACGTGAGTCATGGGCAGTCATGGCAAGAGGCCTATAAAAGGACTAGGAGGACGACTGAACGGGGGACGGCATCTCTGGTAACAAAACCTAAGGTACTCCATCAACGACCTGGTTCCCTCACTTCATCTCCATCCCCCCGCTCGCGTCGGAGGACGTCGTTCCGATCTCCACTTGATTCGAACCGTCCCCACCGAGCCTTCTCTTTCAGACTGTCATTTGACTTAGGCATCGGATGGGATTTGGCCGGAACCAAGGTCCGGCCTCCCTGACGAGTGTTCTCGTCTGTTCAGGAAGACGCTAGATCCGAGTGCCGAAGCTTCCCTTCGGCACCAGGCGAACGCCATCAAGCATCAGCCAAGGCATCGAGGCCACTCCTCGACGCCAGGAGAGACCGAGGCCGAACGCTTCCATCCGAGCTGAGGCTTCCCCTCAGCTCCACGTCGGCCGTGCATCAAGCGAGACGACCGAGGCTACCCCTCGTCATCCGACCGTCCGAGGCCGAGCACCTCACACCGGGCCGAGGCTTCCCCTCAGCCCCCCAGAGGCCGAGGATCCAGATCCGGCCCAGCTAACGTGCTTTGCGTCGACAACATCTCCGATCCGCGTCGCATCTACACGCACTCGACACACCCAAGGGACCCTAATCGGCCCCTTGATCACGTTGACCGGGCAGTCCACGGTCAACGATTCTTTAGTGAGAAAACACTCTGAAACATCTGGCGCCGTCTGTGGGAACGAACTATCCCACGAAAAAACAAACCACACCTGCAATGACACGGCTTCACCCATCACGACGAAGGGAGGGCAAGGCTCAGGCGCGAGGCGACTGGGCCCGCCATGGTTGGCAAGAAAGGGCCCGGGCCCAGCGCGAGGAGGACCATGAGGAGAAGACCAAGAAACCCTCGCCGGTCCTACCGGTCGGGAGGACAGGCACGACAGTAGCAGCGCGCAGGTCGGACGCAGCTTTGGTGGTGTCGGTGATAATCGACACAACAATGGTACGGCGGCTGCTCATCGACACTGGCAGCTCCTACGACGTCCTCTTCATGTCAACCTTGGAGAAGATGGGGCTACGGAAGGAAGACTTGGAACCTCGCTCGGGTCCCGTGGTAGGGTTCATGGGTCATTCCACCCCCATCGTCGGCACGATCTGCCTCCCAGTAACGCTCGGAGGCCCGCCAGACTCGGTGACCCTGGCGGTAAAATTTGTCATATTGGGGATCGGGTCGGAGTACAACGGAATCATCGGCCGACCCCTTCTCAACGCCATCGGCGCGGTAGTCTCGACCCTTCATCAGACTATCAAGTTCTGAACGCCAAGGGGGATGGGGCAGGTCGAAGGCGACGCGGGGAGACCGAATACCTGCTACCAACTGGAGGAGGAAGGGCCCGAGGATCGTCTAGTCAACCAGATGGCCGCGCTCGACTTAAGGAGCGGGCCGAGACCCGCCACCGCGGAGGAACAAGAGCAGATCCCGGTCACGGACATCGAGGGCAGGTTTGTCTCAATCGGGAGAGGACTAAGCCACGACCTGAGGAGCCAACTGGTCGAGTGCCTGGAGGCGAACCTTGACGTCTTTGCTTGGTCACCGGAGGACATGCCCGGTGTAGATCCCCAGGTGATCGTCCACCAGATCAACGCCGACCCCAACTTCAAGCCGGTCAGGCAGAAGAAGCGAAACCTGGGTGGCGAAAAGATGAAGGCGGCCTCCGAGGAGGTAGAGCGTCTTCTCGACGCAGGCTTCATACGAGTGGTCTGGTACTCGGATTGGCTATCGAACGTGGTGATGGTCAAAAAACCCAATGGAAAGTGGCGAATGTGCGTGGACTTCAGTGACCTCAACAAAGCATGTCCCAAGGACAGCTACCCCCTGCCGCGCATAGACCACCTTGTGGACAATGCCTCGGGGTACGAGATGCTTAGCTTCATGGACGCCTACTCCGGGTACAATCAGGTCCAGATGGATCCTCGGGACGAAGAGATGATAGCCTTCACGACGGACCGGGGGACCTACTGCTACAAGAAGATGCCCTTCGACTTGAAAAACACAGGGGCCACCTACCAGAGAATGGTCAACAAGGTTTTTTACTCCCAGATCGGGAGGAACCTGGAGGTCTACGTCGACGACATGCTTGTCAAGTCGAGAAAGCCGGAGGACCATGTCGTCGACCTCCGTGAAACTTTCGAGCGGTTACGGCGACACAACATCCGACTCAACCCCACGAAGTGCACGTTCAGGGTAAGATCCGGCAAATTCTTGGGATATATGATAACTAACCGTGGCATTGAAGCTAACCCTAACAAGATCGAGGCATTGATCAATATGCGGGAGCCAGCGACGATCAAAGAACTGCAAAGGCTGAATGGGCGCATCGCGGCCTTGGGGCGATTCCTATCCAAATCGGCAGAGAGATCGCTCCCCTTCTTCAAAGTTCTGAGGAAAGCGATCGCAGAACCGTCAGACAACAGGAAGGCGATACCATGGGACGAAGACTGCTCCAGGGCATTCGCAGATCTCAAGGAGTACCTTCGCAGCACGCCTCTCTTGTCCAAGCCATGAGAAGGGGAATCGCTAAGCCTTTACATGGCACGTGCGGAAGAAGCGGTGAGCTCAGTACTGATCAGGGAAGACGGTGGGGTGCAATGGCCGGTGTACTACACGAGCCAGGTATTGAAGGGAGCGGAGGTGCGATACTCGCCCATGGAGAAACTGGCATACGCCCTCGTTCTCTCAGCGCGAAGGCTCAGGCCCTACTTCCAAGCCCACACCATATTGGTCTTGACCGACTCGCAATTGGAGCAGAATCTCAAGAGATTCGATCGAAGGGGAAGGATGCTGAACTGGGGGTGGAATTGAGCGAGTTCGACCTTCGATTCAAGCCACACGCTGCCATCAAGGGGCAGGCCTTGGCCGACTTCATCGCAGAATCCACTGCGGAAGGAGGACATCCCCCGGAGGGAGAAGGCCCAGCAACGGTAATCACCCAGCCCTTATCTTTTCTTTCAGCTGACCACCTCCACCCTGTCCAATCAGGAGTCCCAGAAGCATGGATAGTCCATGTGGACGGATCGGCAACACAGTCAGGAGGCGGGGCTGGGATCGCGATCCGGTCTCCGGAAGGGAACATCATGGAATACGCGTTGCGGTTTGAGTTCCTGGCCACCAACAACGTAGCGGAGTACGAAGCGGTAATCAACGGCCTGAGGCTGGCCCATGAGCTCAGGGCCGAGTTTGTGCGCCTCCTCCGCGACTCGAAGCTCATTGTCAACCAGCTTCTGGGAAGTTACGAGGCGCGGGAGGAAGCAATGCAGAGGTATCTTGCCGTTGCCAAAGCGGCGCTGTCCAAGTTCAAGAGCTCAGAAGTCTTACATCTCCCACGGTCGGAGAACGCGCGGGCAGATGCACTGTCGAAGCTAGCCTCATCCTCGACCAAGGAGCTTGGCCGCACCATTTACGTGGAGAACCTGCAGTCCCCCAGCACGGAAGAGCGGGAGGTGATGGCGATCGACCAGGATCCCACCTGGATGGACCCGATCATACGATACCTCACTCATGGGGAGGTGCCGACAGATGGGGACGAGCGTCGGACCCTGGAAAGAAAAGCGCTCCGATACGTGATCCATGAGGGGACGCTCTACCGAAGACGCTGGACGAAGGCGGATGTTCTCCCATACCTGAAATGCATCGGACCGCAGGAAGCCGACTACGTCCTGCGGGAGGTTCACGAAGGGATCTGCGGAAATCACCACGGGGGCAAGATGGTCGCACAGAAGATTTTGAGGCAGGGATATTACTGGTCGACCCTAGTCCAAGACGCAACAGACTACGTCCAAAAGTTCCAAGAATGTCAGAGGTTTGCCAACCACACCTCAGTCCCCCGTCGGAGCTCATCCCTATCGTGAGCCCCATCCCCTTTGCGAAATGGGGGCTCGACATCCTCGGACCATTTAAGCCGGGTTGGGGGCAGCGGAAGTATCTGATTGTGGCGGTGGACTACTTTACCAAGTGGATCGAGGCTGAACCATTGGCCACCATCACGTGGAAGAAAGCGAAAAGCTTCGTATGGAACTCCATCATCTCCAGATTCGGAGTACCACGGGCCATCGTCACAGACAACGGGAAACATTTTGACTCCGCGGGGTTCAAAGACTTTTGTACGGAATGGGGGATCAAGCTCCTCTTCGCCTCTGTAGCGCACCCCCAGACCAACGGGATGGCGGAAGCAGCCAACAAATGCATCATAAAGCCCCTCCGAAAGAAAGTGAAGGACTCCGAAGGAAACTGGCCGGAAGAGCTCCCCGAGATACTCTGGTCATACCGGACGACCCACAAGGAGGCCACCGGCGAAACCCCGTTCATGCTTGCCTACGGAGCCGAGGCAGTGGTACCGGTCGAACTGGGCGAAGAGTCTCTCCGCCTCAAGTGCTTCGACGAAGACAGGAATTCACAAGGCATGGAGCTCAGTCTGGAGCTCCTCGGCGAGCGACGGGAGCAAGCCCTAGCCACCATTATCCGTCAGAAGCAGAAGGTAGCCCGATACTACAATTCTCGGGTCAAGGGAAGGAGTTTCCATCTTGGAGACCTGGTCCTCAGGAAAGCAAGCTTCAACCCGGATACTGCTTGCAAAGGGAAGCTCGCGGCTAAATGGGAGGGACCTTACAAAGTCATCGAGGTCCTCGGACCCGCAACCTACCGTCTAGCCAATATGGAGGGGAGGATCCTCACTCACGCCTGGAACACAGAACACTTACGCAAGTACTTTCAATAAATGTATTGTTTTCTACGAAATAAATTTACTTAAGTTTGTTTCTTTCCAGATAAATGTGTTCACAAGAATCCCACTCGGGACAAGGGAAGCCTCGCCCGATGGGACGCCTGTTAAGTACGCGCCTAACAAAAGGATATACAAAGAGACGTACGAAGAGGCCGAGGGGCATTCCCCTCCCTCAAACATCTCCAGGGGCACCCGTGGAGCCACATGCTGGCTGTTCACTTGGGACGCCCCCACGCTCCGTTTCGCCGTCAGAGTGCGCCTGGAGATCCTCGAAATTGACTCCCGAGAGCGGGAACTTCTTCTGGATCTCCGATTGGCAGCGGGCGAAACCCTTCTCGAACGCCTCAACCACGGCTGACTCAACAAAGGAGGTGGCATACTCCTCCACAGCGTCTTGGGCGATCTGGAACGGATCCACCTCCTCAAGCTCACGCACCCGAGCCTTCAAGGTCTCGATCTGGCATTGGAGCTCTGTCCTCTCCACCTCAATCTCCCGGGATCTCTCACCGAGTCGAGCAAGGAGAGCCCTCTCCCGTTCCGCCGCCGCCTCCAGACGATCGGAGAGCTCCAGGGCCTCGGGGGCAGCGACGGAGACGGGGGTCACGTCAGCTCCCCCAGGTGTGTCGGCTCCTCCCGAAAGCCCGGTGACCCGCTCCTCGGCCTTTGACTTTGCAACCAAAGCCAAGGCTCTCTCACGGTCCGACTCTTCGAGGGCAGAGGACAGCTCAATTATGCGGGTCTCCAAGGACTGGACTCGCGCCTCGTCTAACTGACCGGCCTCCCCCTCATCACCGTGGACATCAGGATCTCGCCCGGCGTCGGACTTGGCCTTAGGGAGCGCCGCAAACTGGCGCCTCATCGAAAGTCCCATCGAGGACAACTGCACCAAGGCGACAAAGGTAAGACGACGAAAGCAGCTAAAGGGAGAGCAAGCAGAGACACTCCACCTATTGGCCGGCCTGAATCACGAAGGTAGCCAAGCAGTCGCCTCTGACTCCATCCAGCGCGGCCTGATCAGGAGGGAGGCAACTATTCTCGGCCACTCGCGCGGCAGTTCCGCGGCTCAAAAACACCGACTCCTTCTCCCCCACCGGGAAGCGTGGACGAAGAAGGCCTTCCCCTGACGAAGAAAACTCGCCTGGGTCAGAGCGAAACACGCCTAGATACCTATCGTAGGCATCAGGGAGAGAACCGTCCGAGAGAGACGAGGGGCTGACCCACGGCCAGGCAATCTCAACGGGGGGAGGCCGGTGCTGATCAGCGGACGGCGAGACGTTAACTTCCTCGGCCTTCCCGCAGACCCTCTTGGAAGACTCCAACAAGGGGGTGGAGGGAGATGGCCCCTTCTTCCTTTTGGAACCAACATCAGAGGTCACGATCCGCTGCTTCTTCCGGACCTCCAACACATGATCCCTCTTACGCGGGCCCGAATCCGGGGCCAGCACGTGAGGGCTAGCTGGAGAAGAATCGAGAGGGAATCCACCTGCACCCAAAGAAGAAGTAAGGGGCCGAGAAGAGCCCGAGCAACCCCGAATGGTGAACGTTCGGAGAACTTACCCAAGGGCCACACAGTCTTGCGCAAGTTATGGCAGCTGAAGAGGACGTCGATCATCCGATCCCTCGAAGGAATCGCCAGCAGGGACTTCGCCGTCTGTAGCTCG
The DNA here is from genome assembly GCA_030789695.1 of Scilla litardierei. Taxonomy (NCBI): domain Eukaryota; kingdom Viridiplantae; phylum Streptophyta; class Magnoliopsida; order Asparagales; family Asparagaceae; genus Scilla; species Scilla litardierei. Next base: position 2,816 of record JAULAV010003091.1, on the reverse strand, counting down.
GCGGCAGTTGGGTCACCCAGGTCAAGGATGACTGTGCCGGCCGCTTCCCAACGAATCGGGAAAGGCACACTCGACGGGAAAACGACAAATACGTACTGCCCCTTCCAACGCTTCAGGGAGCTCGGCAACCCCAACACAAGGCTCATCTTCGGACGGGCGCTGATGTAAATCCACGCCCCCGACTGGTGGTGACTCATGCGGTAGAACTGGGTGAAGAGGCGGAGGGAGGGCACCACTCCCTTCAGCAAGCAGATGACGACAAACCCGACGAGGAGCCCGATGGCGTTGGGGCAGAATTAGCACAAACCCACGTTGTAGACTTGAAGGAACTCGATGATAAAGGGGAGGAGCTGGAAACGGAGCCTGTAGCGGAAGCACTTCTCGTACACTCCAACCTCGTTGGGACCAGGAAGGAAGATCCGCTCGTTGGACCCGGGAGCGCGAGCCGAATAAGGTGGAAGCAGGTAGGCGGAGCGCGTACCCCCGATGGTGGTAGCACAGACCGACGAAGGCCACGCTAAGACCTCTGGAGGCACCCCTGAAAGCTCGCCCCCATGCCGGCGAATCGCCGAAGGAGGACTACCCATCAGGTTAGGAGTGACGTCACGCTCCGGCTGACCCGAACCAGTGGCAGAGGGAGACGACATGGGGCAGAGCTCGGGCAGGATCAAGATCAACACGAAGAAGAAGAGGACGGGATGGCGGCTCACAACCCACACGGCTTCTCTACCAAAGACGACCCCGCGAACGGTGGGGATAAACCCACAGTTACACGTGGCAGCATCAGGGGACTGACGGCGCTTCGGAACCCGCGTCTTGAAGGTATCGAACGGACCGACTCATGATGACGCCCAATTAATGAATCAGCTTCGACTGACGACACTGTCGAAATCGGCGGAAGTCACATCGGCCGAGCCGAACCAGCCGAGGCCGATCGACCCGACCGATGGGGGAAATTGTTACGCCTATTTGGCCGAAGCCCGCAAGACACGAGCCCAGAAACCCGACTACCGATCAGAAGCCCATCTGCGAGATCGGGCCCGCCTGACAAGGCCCACTAGAGGGCCCTCGAACATCGATCCGACCCGACCCCGGAAACACGTGAGTCACTCGCCCACTCCAGCAATAACCGCTCCCCCAGGCCCGCTTCCACTTAATGGCCGTTATGGGGAGGTGCTGGCATGGCGCGGGGAGCGGCGATGGGGAGGCGGATTGAGGGGGCATGATTGGGGGCGGACGAAGGACGTGAGTCATGGGCAGTCATGGCAAGAGGCATATAAAAGGACTTGGAGGACGACTGAACGGGGGACGGCATCTCAGGTAACAAAACCTAAGGTACTCCATCAACGACCTGGTTCCCCCACTTCATCTCCATCCCCCCGCTCGCGCCGGAGGACGTCATTCCGATCTCCACTCGAGTCGAACCGTCCCCGCCGAGCCTCCTCTTTCAGACTGTCATTTGACTTAGGCATCGGAGGGGATTTGGCCGGAACCAAGGACCGGCCTCCCTGACGAGTGTTCTCGTCTGTTCAGGAAGACGCTAGATCCGAGTGCCGAAGCTTCCCTTCGGCACCAGGCGAACGCCATCAAGCATCAACCAAGGCATCGAGGCCACCCCTCGACGCCAGGAGAGACCGAGGCCGAACGCTTCCATCCAATCCGAGGCTTCCCCTCAGCTCCACGCCGGCCGCGCATCAAGCGAGATGACCGAGGCTACCCCTCGTCGTCCGACCGTCCAAGGCCGAGCACCTCACACCGGGCCGAGGCTTCCCATCAGCCCCCCAGAGGCCGAGGATCCAGATCTGGCCCAGCTAACGTGCTCTGCGTCGACAACATCTCCGATCCGTGTCACATCTACACGCGCTTGACACACCCAAGGGACCCTAATCGGCCCCTTGACCACGTTGACCGGGCAGTCCTCGGTCAACGATTCTGTAGTGAGAAAACACTCTGAAACAATGATGATTCTAAAATAGGTGGTCATCATGCACAGCAAGTGACGATATGTTACATGTGACACAATGTGATCACATCATTGTCTGAGAAGAAATTATGCTTTAGAATATCACACCGATGATAGTTCATCATGAAAAGCGAAGAAGAAAACTTTACATATATGTGATATACATGAATGATTATAAGGGTTGTGATCAATTTATTTGAGATGCAATAAACACATCACAGAGAGTTATGAATGCGTGTCAGAAATGATTGTAAAGATCTATGAACATTTTAGCTAAAGGTAAAAACTCCTAAAATAAGCTTTTGCATAAGATTAGTCGCTAATGATAAGTTATTAGTCGACTGGTGCAGATTAGTCTAGTCGACTAACTTCACACATGATGCATAAGCTACATCAATTTCTGCCATTAGTTGATCAGCTTAGTTTTGCTAGTAAACTAACAACCGACAATACAGATTAAGGTTAGTGATTTTTTTGCGGATTTGATCCAAACGTTGGATAGGAAACCAAACCAATTTCGACTCTAAAAATCCACTTTGTTTTAGGATAATGTTTGACTTAAATCAAAAAATCGAATTGGATTAGAAAACCTACTGAACATGTCTTTTTCTAAATATGTATTTTGGGACAGAGTTGGGATCCAATTCAAATTCTGAATATGATATGGACTTGGATGACCCATAGTATTATTTAAATGGGTCTGCTTTGTTAGGATCCTCCTACAGATGGCAAGTAGACACTAGAGGAGGTGATTAGTGTATAAAATTCCTGTAGAATATCTACCTAAGTTAACATTTAGAGTTACCTAATTTTAACTTAATCAACAACAATTATACTTGTTAAAGGTATGCAG
>JAULAV010003090.1:0-26976 GCA_030789695.1 Scilla litardierei | reverse complement strand
CCTGAATACTATGGAGTAAGTCGACACGAGACTGGACAGTGCTGACGGTAGAGGAGAGAGCACAGAAATCTCCTCTGAGCCCACTAACTGCCCCCTCTAGAGCACAGATGTGCTGAACTAGGGTGTCAAGGGGAGGTGGAGTAGAGGGTCGAACAGGTGAGGAATAGGGATGTCTCGCACGGCTACCGTAAACGACAGGTGCAGCTACAGGGTGGGGCTGTAGGGCTGTGCTCACAAAACGACGCTCAGCCTTTGTGGGAAGCTGAGACGTAGGTAAGGTCGAATAGGAAGGAGCAGCAGCGGAAGCAGAAGTGGTGACAGAGGGCGAGGAGGGCAGAGAGGTCAGTGACATAGACGTGGGGACAGACGTCATGACACTCTCAGTGAAGACAACTGCAGTGGAGACAGAAGTGTCGACGGCTGGGGAGGCCGTGAAGTGTGCAAAAAATGACTCCCCAGGGGTTGAGAACAATAATGTGGAAAGGGTCTCCACCACAGAGGCAAAATAGGGCACGCCGCTCTCAGCTATGGTGGTAGGGCACTCAGGGCTCACAGCAGAAAGGGGATCTATGGTCATCGGCACAGTGGTGGTGGTGGTGTGGGTGGACTCAACTAGTGTGCTCCCGACACTGACAGAAGTGTGGACAGAGGTGTCGGGAGGTGCAGACTGATCTGGTGCAGGCTAATGTATCACGGGGTCTAGTGGAAGGAGGGGCTCCTGCTGAGCGCCTTCAGGCTCTAGCACGTACGCGATAGGGATGAGGAGATATATCGCTGGAATCCACTCCCCACCCGCGAGTCCAATATGTGTCCGAGCAGGGCTCAGGAGAACCTGTCAGCACCAAAAGGACCGTGCATCCACACCCAGTGGTGCTGACCATGAGGATGCAGCATCCTCATCCAGGCCATAAGATCTATGGAGAGTGAAGTGGGGCCCGTTGGTCTAAGCGAGCCAGCTGGGAGGTCAACTTCACATAAAAGGGCCAGGAGGGTAATTAGACCGTCGCAACAGATAGGCGTCCTAGCGCCGACAGAGATAATGATGCGGTCGATGTACCAACTGGCGATATCGATCTCGACGATGGGGACCAAAATGTTGCTACCTATCTTGTAGACCCTCGATCATGTCATCGCTTAGAGCAAGTAGAGCTCTGGCATCTACAACGTCCCCAGCTCATACCTCGCTAGAAAAGTGGTCGCCATAAGGCGCTGTGGAATGCGGAGGCATGGGTGGAGGATAGCAGAGGCCTTGGCCCGACTAGGGTCAAAGGCAAGAGGCGATCCTGTGATACGTGTCCAAAAAGCTTGTGTGTCGAATGACGGGGGTGGGATTTGCGTGGGACTATAGGCTGGGTCTGGGTCCGGGACAGCGGGCCACTGGAAGAATGCTCGGAGCATGTCGAGAGTGATCTCGCACTCCCGATCCATCAATCTAAAGGAGCATCCCCTTAGGGGTCCGAGCAATAGAACTAAGGACCTCTAGTGTCGGACGGATGTAAGTGCACGCCGACACCGACAGTAAGTCACGGCACCCCACGTTGCCATACAACTGGAGTAGCCCCTCAAGTACGCCTAGGCGCTCTAAATCAGTAAGGTGCACAAACCTAGAGGGTATGATTGATCGATGGGAGATACACTCAAATCTGACACGGTGTGCGTCATCTCTGAACGTGATCCCCATCGCAGCGATAGCGGGGGCGGGCTGTGCCGGTGGTGGAATGGGTGCGGTAGGAGGCGGAAGTGTGGGTGGTGGCGGGCTAGGTGGAGGGGAGTCCGCCCTAGTAGAAGAGGAGCAAGGATCGATGGATCTCTTTCGCTTGGAAGCGGGCGCCCGTGCGCATGACCTAGTACGTGGGGGCATGTGGCTGGTGAATCGTGCCCACCCAAATAAAAATGTGAAGTGATAAAAATGGAACGTGTATACCTGAGCACAACACGAAAGCAAGCAGTGTAAGCGTGCAAAGAATCGCATCATCCGAGAAGCACCAATTCGGCTCCTAATCTCCCCCAAGCCAGCCTGAAACACAAATAGAGAAATCAGCAATGAATAACGATATATATGGAAGAAGATTGGAGATAATAGATAGATAGATATATATATATATATATTAATTTTGATTCGGGGCTCAATGGGCTTACGGATTGGAGAAAAAGGCGAAAAATGGGATTTTGGTAGGAAATGGGGGTGTACAGTAATGGGGACGGCGACATCGGCGTCTGCAGGCAGCGGCGGGTCGTCGGCGACCGACGGTTGGTGACGGTCGACCGACGAGGGGGTGCTCGGGCAAAGGGGGGCTGTCGCTCAGGCGCTGTGAGGGAGACGAAGTGGCTTAGATCTAATTTGGGAAATTTTTTTGCGTTTTGGAATCCGAGCCGCGGGCGCTGCGTTATATAAGAGATCGGTCACTCGGTCGAGTGACGCGTTCACTCGGTCGAGTGGCACTATATAAAAAATTTCACAGCAGAAGTCACGACTCAGCCGAGTAGCTATCGTACTCAGCCGAGTGAGCCGTGTCACTCGGCTGAGTGATCAATGGCTACTCGGCCGAGTGACATGGCCACTCAGTGCTTTTCAGTGTGGAGAGTGTCAGATTCACTCGATCGAGTGACATAGTCACTCGGCCGAGTGGCATATAAATTATAGTAAATTACAGAGAGTAGTTTTTAGGATCTTTCCTTATCTGTACCCTACTCGGCCGAGTAGAGTCTTCACTCGGCCGAGTGATATGTTCACTCGACCGATGGCTTGCTGTTTTCTGCACCGACTCTTTGTTTTTGCGCCACTTTCTGTTTTTCATCTCCCCATCAGTGTCTTCTTCCTCCTGAGGCCTGAGCGCATTCCTGGAGCGCTCTCCCTTGCCATGGTCATCCTCCATTTAAATGGTTCTTCGTTCTCCATCTCCTGTCATGAAAAATAGAGCCCGTTGTCAGGATTTTTATTGACTCTTGACTCAAAACACTAAGAAAGATCTAAAACAAAAATAAAAATGAAAAATTCAACTAAAAATAAGATAAAACCATCGGGTTGCCTCCCGACAAGTGCTCGTTTAAGGTCTTAAGCTCGACCCCTTAAGATATTCGTTTAATGCTCGATATTTGGCGCGTGCGAGATGCGCGCGTCAAATTTGCCGGGAAGGCCACTTGGATTTAATTGTTGATGTTCGTAGGCATTCATCGGCTCCCCCTCATCAGGGGTAGTAGTGGGGGATGAGTCCCCCAATCTTGAGCTTTTATCGTTCTTCTTCTTCTTTGCCGGTGGTGCCAATTTCTTATTTGGTGGAGCTTTCTTCAAGTTGTTTGCCGTGGAGAGCTTGCATAGCTCCCTAATTCTTGCGACATCAGCGTCGTCTTTGTCATCAACCATAGAATGATCCGGCGGGTCTTCCAACTCTTCTCCATCTATGGAAGATTGGCCTACCTCGAAGCCATCATCGTGTAAGGTGCCGATAGCATATGGCATAGCATCATTAATGACCTCATCGAGGAGGTCCACATAATCGACGTCCTCCATCCAAGGCTTGTGCTTCATCGCCTTAGGAATGTGAAGCTCCACCTCTATGTTTCTGACATTCAAAGACAAGGTGCCCTCTCTCATGTCAACTATCACGCCGGCGGTGGCTAAAAGGGGCGTCCAAGAATCAATGATGTATCGCCCTCCTCCTTGATGTCCATAACCACGTAGTCGCACGGCAAGCAGATTCCTCCCTGTACTTGGAGCGGTATGTTCTCTGCAATTCCTACCGGCCTAGTACCCCGACCTTCCGCGAGTTGTATTCTCATATCCGTCGGCTTTAAGTCGGTCCATGTATTCAATTTCTTGAACATAGTTAGGGGCATTAGGCTCACGCTTGCTCCCAAATCTACCAAGGCTTTTTGTAGCGGGACTCCTCCAAGCGTGCAAGGAATGTGAAAACTTCCGGGATCTTTAAACTTTGTTGGCTCCTTCTCCTTCCGGGTGAACCATGTACCTTGCTCGGCGAGCATTATCTTCTCCTTTCGCTTTTTTTTCCAAAATCAAGTCTTTTAGGAACTTGGCATAGGACCGGATCTCTACAATAGCGTCCAAGAAAGGGATATTGAGGCTTACTCCTCGCAAGTACTCAAGAAATTTGTCTAGCCGCTTTTCAATCTTTGCTCTTGCCAACCTTTGTGGGAAGGGTACCGGTGGCATATAGTTGCGCTCCTCACGTGGCTTTATAATTTCAGAATTTTCACCGTCTCTTGGCTCTTTCAGGCACTCCTCATCATTAGCCGGCACCTTGTCATCCAAAATTTCTTCCCCGGGCTCCTTGGTTTGAATCATGGCGGGAGTAGTGTCCTTCCTGTCCCTAGTAGTTGCCGCCACCACCGCATTGATGTGGCCGGTATTGCTCCGTGGGTTTGGCTCCGGTTGAGCCGGCAATTGTTGAGTATTTTTGTTGAGCAATGCTAGCTACTTCGACAATTGTGCCATGATGATATTGAGAGTCTTGTTGAGTGGTCAATCTAGCATTTACCTTCTTTTGCTCCACTATGAATTCTTTGACCCTTTCTTCATGGTCGGACCTCGGTTGTTCCTGTGGTGGATTAGGTGCTCTCCACCCTTGATTATACCCCAGCGGCCTATATGGTCCCGCTTGTTGCTAGGCAGGAAGCTTTGTTGTGGTGGCCCTCTTGGTTGATATTGAGGTTGTGGTGGGGGCCGAGCTTGAGGTTGTTGCGGTGGTGGGTTCAAAGCTCCATCATTATTAGCATTTGAAAAGCCCGGATGATTTCTCATGGCCAGGTTTGCCCAGTAACCGGTGTTTTCCGCAACGTATTGGACTTGCTCTATAGCTCCTTCTCCTTGCTATCCTCCAAAAAACATAACTGGAGCTTGGTCGTGCCAATCGCTCATGCTCCCCCCGGTGTAGATACGGTGGGAGTCCCATGTGGCTCACTTATCAACTTCTCCAATCTCTCTACTACCATGTGGAGAGAATAAAACTTCGTAGAGAGCTCTGCTACGGCCTTTGCCACATAAACGCTTGTTGGCTTTAAGGAGGATTTAGAATGCCCTCTCTTGTCGTCACATTGTTGGTTGTTCGAGGCCATCTCCTCAAGCGTAGCTTCATCTGGCGTCTTAGATAATATGGCTCCATTAACGGTTGCATCGATGATTTGCTTGGTACCCGATTGCAATCCATTGTAAAATTTATGCACAAGCTCCCATGCTTCAATGCTATGGTGGGGGCATTGGTGTTGGAGATCTTTAAAGCGCTCACATGCCTCAAATAGGGTTTCCTGATGTCCTTCCTTGAAGGACATGAGCACGCTCCTAATCTTGATTGTCTTAGATGGTGGGTAGAATTTGTTAACAAATGCGCTCGCCAACTCATCCTATGTAGTAAAGATCCCCTCTGCTTGCGTCCTCAACCAATATAATGCTTTGTACCTAAGGGTAAATGGGAAGAGGCGCAGTCGGATAGCGTCGGCCGGTACATCGGGCATCTGAAAAGTGGCGCATTTGGACAAGAACAACTGTAGATGGTAGTGTGGATTCTCTTGGGAGTTCCCATGAAATGGGTCTTGTTGCATTAGAACCACAAGTCCCGTTTTGAGCTCGCATTTCTTATCTGCCGCCAACTCCGGCATCGCAATAGATGAGGTGGTAGAAGTAGTCTTAGGCCGCAGCCTATCTCTGATAGAAACAAGCCTAGCCATGCATGCCGCTAATTCCTCCGGTGTCTCCCGGTGGTTCATATGATCGTCCTCTATAGCAAGTCTCTTCTCGGCTCTAAGCCTCCTAGCCGTACGCTCGATCTCTGGATCTAATAATAGATCTTCTTGATGCTCCGTCGATCTCGCGTACATGCACAGAAAAATAGAGTCTCGATGGAATCATTAGCACGGTAGAGGAATAAAAAGATAAAAATAATAAAAGAAAAAGAAATAACTAAGTAAACAAAATAAAATACCATTGCCTCCCTTGCAACGGCGCCAAAAACTTGATCGCGCCCGGATATACACCTGGAAAACGACTGTAGTTTTACCGCAAGCGCACGACGTAGTGGCGAGCAGGTATCGAACTCAGGGAGGACAATTGACAGTATCCTACTTTGATTACCTAGATATCAAGAGAACAAGAATAGTTTGGATGGTAATGTCACAATCGTTCAACAGCAAGTAAATATCAATATAATAAAAGAGTCTAGGGATAGGAAATCCCCACTACAGATCATCTATTATCCTTGTGAATTAAGAATATCAATGTTGCAAAGCTTGAATGTAGGTGAACTAGTCGCAAGTTAATGTAGAACCAAGCTCACGCTCTCGCGCTATTACCAGTCTATAACAACCTAGGTTAGGGCCCACTCTCGTGCAAACCCTAGCCTAAGCTACTAGCGTGAAGGTCGACATCATCGTCCAATCGCAACTCGAGCCCACTCTCGTGCAAACTCGAGCTACGATCTAGGTTATGATAGTTTGCATTCGTCCAATCTCTTGCAAACAAATATTAATATAGATTCATAATAAAAATTCTATCTTTGGTCCAATCTCTTGCAAACCAAATCTAGCGGATCTCAATTATAAACCTAAATCGAATATCTAGGCCTTCCTATCAATTGGGATCCAATCTCTTGCAAATCCCAATCGATAGAAATTCCTAGCTACTCGTAGTAAATCAATCACAACCTAACCTAACTTTAATTCTAGCAACAATTCTATACGTCCATCATAATTCAAAGATCATGTCCGTAGGGTTCATCCACATGCCCTAGAACGACGGAACTACTCACTAATCATCATGAAAATCTCAGAAATAACAAATAGAATCATAGCACAATTCATTGCAAAAAGAGACAATTCATAAAAATAAGATTTTTAGCAAGAAAGAACAAACCAAAATTGTCGCCTATGATCTCCAGCTGAGATTTCACAAAAGAATAGCCGTCAAAAAAATAATTGAAGTCTCTCCTAAAACTAAGGATAACACTAGGTTTAAATACAAGCCAAAATCGTCCAAAAAATCGTGGCAGATTTACCCCTGCGCAGCCCAGAAATTCAAATCTGCGTAGTAGTCGGATTGCGTCACTCGGCCGAGTGACGATGTCACTCGGCCGAGTGGAAGACCCAAAAATAAAACAGAGAATCTGGAAGTTCTAGGGGTCTGTCGCTCTGACTGACTCGACCGAGTGTGCTTCTTCACTCAGCCGAGTGAGCAATCTTGCTCGGCCGAGTGAGTCTTCTGTAAGTTTCCAGTAACTTGGCCGCTTCTCAGGAGAAAATCAATGTACCACTCGGGCGAGTGAGCTTTCTCACTCGGCCGAGTGGACTTTCTTGCTCGACCGAGTGAACATTGCAAATCTTCGGTGCGTATCCGTTTCACTCGGGCGAGTGTGATCCTTCACTCGGCCGAGTGAGAATCTTGCTCGGCTGAGTGAGGTGCTCTTGAGCTCATTACTTCTCCTTTTCACCTCCTCGTAGATTCTATGGAATTTCTTATTCTTCCGCTCATTCTCAAGCATTGATAACTCCTCAAATAAGCCGTGGGCGACACTCCGAAGTGCGTGAAAATCCTTTGATCTCATTTTCATTCCAAATCACTCCATATCTCCTGAAATACGACAAAAACAAAGGATGTGGTAGATGAAAAATCGTGAAAAGCAACGCGATATCGTCGAATAATCGTGGAAAACGCAATATGGGCGATCAAAATGTCATGAAAACATGCAGAAAAAAAGTATAAAATAAGGAGCGATCAGCCCAAGATCTCCTACCTTCAGGCCGGTAGTCACGATGATGTGGTGGATGACTGATCGAAGCCAAAAACATTCTCTGCTACCTTCGTGGATCGCAATGAGCGTGGAGTGGTTGGATGAGGTCGCTGTTGAAGTCTGCTTAACAGATCCCATGAGATGGCTGTCCCACCGTATGTGCATATGAAGCCGGTCTGGGACTTTGTGGTGTGTGGGTCAGACCTGTATCATGCATCTGCATAACCAACTAAGTTGGAGGATACACCTTTCTTGAAGTATAGTCCCAGGTCCATAGACCCTTGGAGGTAGCGCAGAAGGTGTTTCACTACGTTCCAGTGGCGCTTTGAGGGCGCTGAACTGTATCTGGCTAGTAGGTTAACTACGAACGTTATATCGGGACGCGTGCAGTTTGCCAAATATAGGAGTGCTCCAATTGCACTTAGGTAGGGTACTTCGGGACCCAGTGCTTCCTCCCCCTCTTCTAGCAGTCGGAATGGGTCCAAATTAACATCCAATGATCTGACAACCATTGGTGGACTAAGCGGATGACATTTTTCCATAAGGAAGTTTTCAGCAACTTCTTTGTGTATGTGGATTGGTGTTACATGATTCCTCCGCTTAGGTGTTCAATTTGAACTTCGTTTTGTCAAGGTCTTTCATTTCAAAAGTCTGTGTGAGACTCTTGGATATCTCAGCTATCTCTTCAGGAGATCTGATGATGTTTAGGTCGTCTACGTAGACGGTAATAATTATAAATCATGTTTCCTTTGCTCTTGTAAAGATGCAAGGACAGACTTCATTAGTTGTGAATCTTTGTTGCACTAGGAATTTACTTAGTCTGTTGTACCATATTGCCTCGTCTCAAAATGTGTGAGCGCTACTCCCAAATGTATTAGATCGAACAAGTAATATCCTGGTGAGTCCAGGTATCGAATCCACAGGACAACTGACCTGTAAAACCACGAACTTCAGTTTGTAGAGAGTACTAATACGATAATAACCAACCACCTAAAGATATAAAGATATAGGATTAAGAGTTTAGAATAACAAAAGAAAATCCTACGATAACTACAGTGAATTTGAAATGGGGTACTAATATGGAGAGTGTATGTTGGTAGTGATTTCGTTAGGGTGTGTGCAACCAATGATTATTGATATCTTTTCTATTACTCAACGTTTCGTCCGGTCAGGGCACGAGAACGTCGAAAAATATAACGATAAACGAACATCGAAAAGTGCCTTAAATATTGAATAAAGTGCTAGTTTCATGAGAAAAATGAGCTTATGTGTCTGCAAGGGTCATGCCACGAATAAATGTTCAGAGATTATATTTGATACAAGTACACCAACAACGATAATACTTGAACAATACATGTAGAAACTAGCAAAATATGCGATTATACAATGCAAATAGGGCGAAAAGATATTAAAATCGATGATTACGACACCTAACTACATCAACACCAACACATATGAAGATTAACCACGCATAATATTCAGTATTCATAGACAAATACATCATAAAATCATCAAAATACGTGAAAAATATTTCAATTCTAAGCCAAATACGCAAAATACAAGGCTAAAGATAGGAAAAATGTCACCAATTCTCTCTAAATAGCCTCAAATCTCCTTCAGATAATAGAACTAGCCTCTGTCCCCAAGGCCTCCATATTTCATGGCGAAATACGGCTCCTAGAGCCCCCAATATGCCAGAATACGCAACCCTAGTCCAAAATACGCTTATATAGAGAGTATTGCGGGTTTAAGTGCTTATCAGGTTGAAACCAGCATCCAAATCACGCTCAAAACCCGATCCGCCAGCTGCTTGAAACATCCATCGTTCGATCAAGCGGGATCTTCCCATCGAGCGCCATGTGGCCCGCTCTATGGGGTTTGCACCCAAATCCGCATTGCTCGAATCCGAGCTCAGCTCGGAGTCGATCTCCGCGATCTAGGATCGCTCGGTTCACAATTCGCCACGTCGCCCTGATAAGCCGCTGCTTGCGAGCTCGCACGCGGGGTCGGTAACAGTTGTTGGATTACGATCCGATGCCCCATAATAAACCATGTCTCCCACCCTTCCGCATCGATGTGGGCCGTTGGATCACGATCGGAGGGTTGCTGCTGAGCCATGCCGCCTGCTCAGAAGAATACTGCACTACCGTCCAATTCGAGCAGGAAAGCGCCAGATGCTACCACATCGACGCTTTAGAATCAGCCGCATTCGCTTCGTCCTTGAATGTCCACCGTTGGATTTCGATCCAACGGTGCAGCTAACGCTGCATCCGCTTTCGCTGAGGATCGTTGGATTGAGCGGAGATACGGCGGATGCGTGCCACGTGGGACCACATACGGTATGGCGACAATATATTCGTATTTCTGACGTATTTGCGTCGTATTTCTTCATTTAAAGTGTATTCTGCATTCAAAAAATACACAGTAATTAGCATAGATCTCAGAAAAATACAAATAAATTGTCGTTGGAATTGTGAGAATGAGATCTAGCCATTTAAAATATAAAAAGTGCAAAAATACTCAGTTTATTACTGTTTTGTGCTCAAATCAATTGATTTCTCTAATAAATGATGATATACAAAATATGAACGTATTAGAGATCAATTAAGCATCATATAAGCACAAACCGGGCTAAATGTGGTGTTTAATATGCAATATTCAACCCGAATCACACCCCCCAACTAGCGATTTTCTAGTCCCTAGCAAAAAGAGCGATGAAGACGGATGATTAATAAAATAATAAATTCTATCAATCGCTTATGGCATGGCTCAATAATACGCTTTCCAACATGATTTTTGACCATCAATATAGACAGTCCATGAACAAGATCAATCACATGATATTTTCTTTAATTTAATTTGAATAAACAACATGCAAGCATCGTTTTACGTAAGCGAGAGTATAACATGTCGTTATGTTCTAGTTTTCTTGTTTCCAAGGAATTGGCATCTCAAAAAGATCATTCAAATCATGGGTATTGAAGTTGCTCAGTTTATTCATCATTTCTTTCTTTTTTAGTTCCGCGTAACGCGCATAAAGCAACATTTGCAGAAATACGTATAACTTGGATCGCTCCATCAAATGAGTGAGGTTCCGGTCAATGGCTCCTAAATCAGATGATAATATGGCATTAAGCCAAAACGGACCCCTCGGACTGTACTACTCAAGCCAACCAAGTTATTTATTTAGTGACATACTCATTCATTTTTTTTGCTGTTTCTTCAATTTTTTTCCTTCTTTTTTTTGTTTTTCCGTAAGCAACTCAACACTCATTCTTCGAACATTAACATTAATAACAAAGGCCAATTCCTCTTCAACTTGAAGACTTTTCTAATAAATCGTGTATACTTAAGGTTTTTCATCATCATAGCATGCATGAAATAAATTCAAACTATTTCGAGATATTAATTATGGCAATTGAAAATTTTTATGAATAGCATATTAACGAGTAATTCCATGATGGAAAAATAATTAATTCATGCCATAAACAATTTTTTGGACTCAATCAACGCATAATCATTCGCATTTGTGGTAAATGAAGGAGTTTTAAAAGATGAGAATGGTGAATTATTCTTTTCTTTTGCCTTGTTTTAAAAAAAATCCTAAGGTCTCATACACACCCCCAACTAAAGATGGACATTGTCCTCAATGTTGAAAAGGGTACGAGTTTATTCAAAGCAAGCATCCTAGAAAGCATATAAAATCTACACTAATGGAAAGAACACACCGTGGTGAAATGGCGGATCCGGAATCTTTAATGGTGGAGGAAGTTGTTCAATTTGCTCCTTGCGCTCCTCGGCAAGTATCCTTCCTCCAAAAGCTAAGTTGGACCCCAGCAACACAACTCCAAGCATCTCTATAGCTTGTTTACCAATGTCCTGCAAGAGATGAGTTATGTCAGTCCAAATTAGTCTAAAATTCTTCTCAATAAACGTATTCCAAATGTAGTCATCAAAATAGGTGAAATAAATTAAAGAATGTTAATGACTACTCCCTGAAAGATATGCACTATTCTCAGTATGATGCTCAGTCATTGGGGAGAGGGATGAATGATTTTGGGAAAAAACTGGGGGAGAAAATGGTTCGGCTCCAAAGAGATAATCTCCAAGCACGTGTCCCTAGCTATTTCCTCCTCCTTTTCATCCAAAATTGCTAGCTCGTCCTCTCATTTGCACACACACTTCCAGCCATGCTAATGTTCTGATTCATGACTTCATCGTGATATGGCTCGCTCGATATACCTGCAATAGAAGATGAACTCAAATTATATTTTGGAAATTGAATTTCTAAAGAATTATTTTCTTCTACGCAAGAGGCAATCAGAGTATGATTTTCAATAGATTGCTAAATTTGCCGACTCCGAGCAAGGAAGTTCTCTTGGAATTGATGGGATGTAGCCTCCTGTGTCTGAATGAGCAAAGAAACTTCATCTTTCAAGGATTGCAATGGTACGTCTACGGTTTACTCCCCTTGATCAAGGCATGAAGGCTCCATTGAATCGCGTTCTGAAGTCTCTTTCATGATTTGTTCATTCTCTTGTAAAGATTCCATGTACCTCCACGCCTCTGTTGGCATCATGATGATTCGGAGTGAATATTGCATATTTAACCCCCTTATTAGTCCTATTTTGTGCCCATATGATGCTTAATTTATCTCTAATACATTCGTAATTTTCTCATCATCATTTATTAGAGAAATTACTCTATTTGTGCACAAAACGTGAATTTGATTGTGCATTTCTGCATTTTTATATTTTTCCTAGCATCGTCTCGATCTCACGATTCCAACGACTATTTATTTGTATTTTTCTGAGATCTGTGCTAATTTCTATGAATTTTTGAATGCAGAATACCATTTATTGGAAAATAATTAATTGCGCACGAATCTTGGCGCACCACGCGGCGCGATCTCAGCGACTCCCGCTCAGATCCGACGGCGCACGACGAGCAGCAATGTGGATTTTTGGAGGCCGTTCGATCGCGATCGAACGGCCAAGAACGCGCGAATGACGCGGGCGGAGGCGAGCGACTTGGGACACGCGGCAGCACGGCAGAAGATCCCGCGTTTTAACGAGCGGTTGCGATTGATCCCGCTTCGAAAACGATTTTGTTTCGAAGCGTCGACGTGGCCTATCGAGCAGCGCACGATTCTAATCCGACGGCTACTAAACACCCCGCATCCGAACGATACCGCGGCGACGTGGAAGCTTACGGATCGTCGATCTCTAATCCGACGGTCGAGAGTCAAAGCCAACTCGAACTCGGAGTTGAAGAGCGGATGCGGGCGCACCAATTTTGATGCACACGTGGCTCGTCCACATTCAATCCCGCCTGAGATCAACGGCCTACGTTTGAGGCGCTCGGCGGATCGGGTTCGGGCGTGAAAACGAAGCGGGTTTCGACCCGTTATACCCCCAAAACCCACAATGCTATTATATAAGCGTATTTCTAGGGTTTTGGGGGTATTCTGGAGTATTTTGGGACTTTTGGAGCGGCTACTGTGCGTATTTCTCCAGGGGAAAATTCTGAAAAATTCCAGAGGCTATTCTTCCTATTCTAAAGGAGTTTTGGGTTCTAAAGTGGATATTTGGTGATAAATTCTTGAACTTATACCCCGTATTTGGTGTATTTCATTGTATTTGGCTAGTATAACGATGTATTTGGCTATCAAATCTGATTGTTTTTGCACCATGCGTGGCTAAGATCTTTGTGCTATGGTTGTGATGTAATTAGGAGTATTTAATTGATGAATTTCATGTCTTTAGCCCTATTATCACGTCCAAATTGCTAGTAACATTGATTTTTACAACGTATTTGTTGGGTATTTGCTTATTGTCGATATTATTTACTTCCCATATGGCTAGGCCCAGACAAGGTTAGCCAATTCATGTTCACTAATCTGAACTTATTGTTGCATTTATCGTTTAATGAAATCAATGTTGCTAGTGATGCGTATACGGCCACTTTGACTAATTTTCATCGTTTCATCTTCCGACGTCTTCGTGCCCTGACCGGACGAAGCGTTGAGTTATATGAAAGACATGATATTTCAGCGATTATTAACTCCTAATGAAATCACAACCGTAGCACATCCACTTCATATGTGTTGGTGTTGACGTAGTTAGGGTGTCGTATTCACTGATTTCTATATCTTTTCGCCCTATTTTAATTGTATAATTGTGTGCTTCGTCAATTCCTAGTCATTTATTGTTTGAGTATGTTATACGGAGACGTGTGCATGCTTGACTCGAATCTGATCTTTGCGGACTATTCGTGATTTGTGTTTATTGTCTTTATGAAATTGACGTTGCACGTGATTAATCCTTTGGCACGT
The DNA here is from genome assembly GCA_030789695.1 of Scilla litardierei. NCBI lineage: Eukaryota > Viridiplantae > Streptophyta > Magnoliopsida > Asparagales > Asparagaceae > Scilla > Scilla litardierei. The sequence continues at coordinate 12,906 of JAULAV010003090.1, read as the reverse complement.
TCCTATACGCTTGATCGCCATACTTTCCGACGTTCTCGTGCCCTGACCGGACGAAACGTTGAGTAATAGAAAAGTTATTGATAACATTGGTTGCACACACCCTAACGAAATCAAACCCAACACAAACTCCCCATACTTGTACCCCTACCAAAGTCACCGTAAATATCGTAGGATTTTCATTTCTTATTCCATACTCTTGATCATATATCTTTGTGTTCGATTGGTGGTTGGTTAACATCGTATTATTACTCTTTTCAGATTGACGATCGTAGTTTTGTAGGTCAGTTGTCCCGCGGATTCGATACCTGGACTCACCAGGATATTACTTGCACGATCTCCTGCGCTTGGGAGTAGTTCTCACATCATTTGAGAAGAGGCAAGTTTTTGGCGCCGTTGCCGGGGACAACAGTACTTACGATCTACGATTTCAGTTCGTTTGGAGGAACATTCGGTGAGATCCTTCCATCTTATAGTCTAGGATTTTTATTTTTGTTTTTTTGTTTTGTTTTCTCTTTTAAAAATGGAGTATATGGAATACATGAAATTCTATTGCACGAACAATTTGTATGATGCAGAATATTATAAGGCACACAAACATTGGATGGAGAAGCTCAAGATCGTTGGTTTTAATCAGACTGATTGTGAAACTTTCTTTCAGCCCTGTAGGAGGTTCACAGACATAATATCGAGCTATCCGCAGCATGGGTTTACGAATAAAGAACTTATGGAGTCCTTCCTAGGTGGACTACGACCACAGCTGCAGGAATTCTTGGGAGTTATGACGCCGACAGAGGCGTGGAATTATATGGAGTCTTTGTAAGAGGACGAAGAAATCATGAACGAGACTTCAGAGTGCGATTCAACGGAGCCTTCAAGCCTTGATCCAGAGGAGCAAAGTGTAGACGTACCTTTGCACCACTTGAAAGAGGAAGTTCAATTGCTCATTCAGACACATGAGGCCACATCCCATCAATTCCAAGAAAACTTCCTTGCTCGGAGTCGGCAGATTCAGCAATCTATTAAAAATCTTAAGCTGATTTCCACTTGCGTAGAAGAAAATAATTCGTTTGAAATTCAATTTCCAAAATCTAATTTGATTTCATCTTCTAGTGCAGGTATATCGAGCGAGCCATGTCACGATGAAGTCACGAATGAAAGCATTGACATGGCAGGAAGTGTGTGCAAAGTAGAGCATGAGCGAGCAATTTTGGATGAACAGGAGGAGGAGACGACTAGGGACATTGGTTTAAAGAATATCTCTATGGAGCCCGAACCATTCCCTTCCCCAGTTTTCTCCTAAAATCATTTACCCCTCTCCACATTGACTGAGCATCATACCGAGCGTAGTGCACATTTTTCAGGGAGTTGTCATCACCATGCTCTATTTTACTTCACCTATTTTGATGACTATATTTGGAATGTGTTTATGGCAAAGAATTTTAAAATAAATTGGATTGACGTGACTCATCTCTTGCAGGATACAGGTGACCAGATTATAGAGATGCTGGGAGTTACGTTGCTGGAGTCCAATTTAGCCCTTGGAGGAAGTATACTCGCCGAGGAGCGCAAGGAACAAATTGAACAACTTCCTCCACCATCAAAGATTCGGGATCCGCCATTTGAACACGGTGTGTTCTTTCCAGTAGCGTAGAATTGTATTTGCTTTCTAGGATGCTTGCTTGAATAAACTCGTACCCCTTTCGACATTGAGCACAATGTCCATCTTTAGTTGGGGGGTGTGTATGAGACCTTAGGATTTTTTTTGCAAAAAGCATGGCATAAGGAAAGAATGAACCACCAATCTCACCATTTTAAACTCCTTCGTATTCCTCAAATGCGGATGATTATGCATTAACGGAGTTCTAAAAATTGTTTATGGCTTGAATTAATTTTTTTTTCCTTCATGAATTACCGTTAATATGCTATTCATGAAAATTTTTCGATTGTCATGATTAATATCTCGAAATAGTTTGAATTTATTTCATGCATGCTGAGGTGACGAAAAAGCTTGAGTATACACGATTTTTTTTAAAAGTCTTCAAGTTGAAGAGGAATTTGGCCTTGGTTATTAATGCTTTGCTCAAAAAAAAGAAAAATTTGGGTATTGAGTTGCTTATGAAAAAAGAAGAGAAAAGAAAAAATGAAGGAAAAATGAATGAAATGAATGAATGAAGTATGTCACTAATAAATAACTTGGTTGGCTCTAGTAGTACAGTCCGAGGGGTCCTTTTTGGCCTAATGCCCTATTATCGTCTGATTTGGGAGCCATTGACCGGAAACTCACTCATTTCATGGAGCGATCCAAGTTATACATTTTTCTGCGAATGTTGCTTGATGCGTGTTACGCGGAACGAATAAAAGAAAAGGAATGGTGAATATATATTAAGCAACTTCATTACCCATATCTTGAATGATTGTTTTGATAGGCCAATTCCTTGGAAATAAGAAAACTAGAGAAAAACGACGTGTTATACTTTCGCATTGCGCAAAACGATGCTTGTATGTTATTTATTCATACTAAATTAGAGAAAACATCATGTGATTGATCTTGGTCATGGATGTGTATATTGATAGTCAAGATCATGTTGGAAAGCGTATTGTTGAGCCACGCCATAAGCAGTTGATAGAATTAATTACTATTGATCATCCGTATTTATCGCTCTTTTTGCTAGGGACTAGCAAAACTCTAGTTAGGGGGGTGTGATTCAGAGTGAATATTGCATATTTACCCACTTATTAGTCCTATTTTGTGCCCATATGATGCTTAATTTATCTCTAATACATTCGTAATTTTCTCATCATCATTTATTAGAGAAATTACTCTATTTGTGCACAAAACGTGAATTTGATTGTGTATTTCTGCATTTTTATATTTTTCCTAGCATCGTCTCGATCTCACGATTCCAACGACTATTTATTTGTATTTTTCTGAGATCTGTGCTAATTTCTATGAATTTTTGAATGCAGAATACCATTTATTGGAAAATAATTAATTGCGCACGAATCTTGGTGCGCCACGCGGCGCGATCTCAGCGACTCCCGCTCAGATCCGACGACGCACGACGAGCAGCAACGTGGATTTTTGGAGGCCGTTCGATCGCGATCGAACGGCCAAGAACGCGCGAATTACACGGGCTGAGGCGGGCGACTTGGGACACGCGGCAGCACGGCAGAAGATCCCGCGTTTTAACGAGCGGTTGCGATTGATCCCGCTTCGAAAACGATTTCGTTTCGAAGCGTCGACGTGGCCTATCGAGCAGCGCACGATTCCAATCCGACGGCTACTAAACACCCCGCATCCGAACGATACCACGGCGACGTGGAAGCTTACAGATCGTTGATCTCTCATCCGACGGTCGAGAGTCAAAGCCAACGCGAACTCGGAGTTGAAGAGCAGATGCGGGCGCACCAATTTTGATGCACACGTGGCTCGTCCACATTCAATCCCGCCTGAGATCAACGGCCTACGTTTGAGGCGCTCGGCGGATCGGGTTCGGGCGCGAAAACGAAGCGGGTTTCGACCCGTTATGCTCTCTAAACCCGCAATGCTAATATATAAGCGTATTTCTAGGGTTTTTGGGGGTATTCTGGCGTATTTTGGGACTTTTGGAGCGGCTACTGTGCGTATTTCTCCAGGGGAAAATTCTGAAAAATTCCAGAGGCTATTCTTCCTATTCTAAAGGAGTTTTGGGTTCTACAGTGGATATTTGGTGATAAATTCTTGAAGTTATACCCCGTATTTGGAGTATTTCATTGTATTTGGCTAGTATAACGATGTATTTGGCTATCAAATCTGATTGTTTTTGCACCATGCGTGGCTAAGATCTTTGTGCTATGGTTGTGATGTAATTAGGAGTATTTAATTGATGAATTTCATGTCTTTAGCCCTATTATCACGTCCAAATTGCTAGTAACATTGATTTTTACAACGTATTTGTTGGGTATTTGCTTATTGTCGATATTATTTACTTCCCATATGGCTAGGCCCTGACAGGCTAGCCAATTCATGTTCACTAATCTGAACTTATTGTTGCATTTATCGTTTAATGAAATCAATGTTGCTAGTGATGCGTATACGGCCACTTTGACTAATTTTCATCGTTTCATCTTCCGACGTCTTCGTGCCCTGACCGGACGAAGCGTTGAGTTATATGAAAGACATGATATTTCAGCGATTATTAACTCCTAATGAAATCACAACCGTAGCACATCCACTTCATATGTGTTGGTGTTGACGTAGTTAGGGTGTCGTATTCACTGATTTCTATATCTTTTCGCCCTATTTTAATTGTATAATTGTGTGCTTCGTCAATTCCTAGTCATTTATTGTTTGAGTATGTTATACGGAGACGTGTGCATGCTTGACTCGAATCTGATCTTTGCGGACTATTCGTGATTTGTGTTTATTGTCTTTATGAAATTGACGTTGCACGTGATTAATCCTTTGGCACGTTCCTATACGCTTGATCGCCATACTTTCCGACGTTCTCGTGTCCTAACCGAACGAAACGTTGAGTTATAGAAAAGTTATTGATAACATTGGTTGCACACACCCTAACGAAATCAAACCCAACACAAACTCCCCATACTTGTACCCCCACCAAATTCACCGTAAATATCATAGGATTTTCATTTCTTATTCCATACTCTTGATCCTATATCTTTGTGTTCGATAGGTGGTTGGTTAACATCGTATTATTACTCTTTTCAGATTGACGATCGTAGTTTTGCAGGTCAGTTGTCCCGCGGATTCGATACCTGGACTCACCAGGATATTACTTGCACGATCTCCTGCGCTTGGGAGTAGTTCTCACATCATTTGAGACGAGGCAAGATTTTGAAAATTCTGAAAATTCTGAAAATTCTGGCGTATTTTGGGACTTTTGGAGCGGCTACTGTGCGTATTTCTCCAGGAGAAAATTCTGAAAATTTCCAGAGGCTGTTCTTCCTATTCTCAGAGAGTTTTAGGTTCTAAAGTGGAGATTTGGTGACAATTTCTTGAACTTATACCCCGTATTTGGTGTATTTCTTTGTATTTTGCTACCTAAACGATGTATTTTGCTATCAAATCTGATTTTTATTGCACCATGCATGGCTAATCTCTTTGTGCTATGGTTGTGATGTAGTTAGGAGTATGTAGTTGCTAAATCTCATGTCTTTAGCCCTATTATCATGTCAAAATTGCTAGTTATGTTGATTTCTACAACGTATTTGATGGGTATTTGCTTATTGTCGATATTGTTGATGTGCCCTATGGCTAGGCCCTGATAAGGCTAGCTAATTTGTGTTCTCTAATCTGAACTTTTCGCTGCGATTATTGTTTAATTAGATCAACATTGCTAGTAATACGTTTAAGGCTATTTTGACTAGTTTTCATCGATTTATCTTCCCACACCTTGACCGGGTGAAGCGTTGTGTGATATTAAAAGACGTGAAATTTCAGCGACTTTAAACTCCTAATGAACTCACAACCGTAGAATATTTGTCTCATTGAATACCAAACTTTCGTGATACCGTAATACTTGTAGGAACCACTTTCTTTGCTACAAATCCTTACACTATTCTTCACCTTCACAAAGGTGGTTGTTTTCTTAACCGTATATTTTATTTGATTAGTTGAATTTGTGTTATCTCAGGTCGACTTGTCCCGAGGATTCGACTCTGGACTCTCCAGGTACTACTTGCACGATCTCCTGCGCTTGGGAGTAAAGCTCACATTGTTTTGAGAGAGGCAGCCTCTGTTGGCGTCATGACTCCCCAAAAATTCCTGCAGCTGTGGTCGTAGTCCATCTAGGAAGGACTCCATAAGCTCTTTCTTTGTGTACCCATGTTGCAGATAACTCGATACTATGTCTGTGAACCTCCTCCAGGCCTAAAAGAAAGTTTCACAATCAGTCTGATTAAAACTAACGATCTTGAACTTCTCCATCCTATGTTTATGTGCAGCATTGTACTCTGCATCATTCCAATTGTTTGTGCGATAAAAATTCATGTATTCCACATACTCCATTTTTTTTGAATTTTTTTATAAAGAGAAAACAAAATAAAAAGCTAATAAAAATCCTAAACTATAAGATGGAAGGATCTCACCGAATGTTCCTCCAAACGAACTAAATTCGTAGACACAAGTACTGTTATCCCCGGCAACGGCGCCAAAAACTTACCTCGTCTCAAAATGTATGAGCGCTACTCCCAAGTGCAGGAGATCGAACAAGTAATATCTTGGTGAGTCCAGGTATCGAATCAACGAGACAACTGACCTGCAAAACCACGAACTTCAGTTTGTAAAGAGTACTAATACGATAATAACCAACCACCTAAAGATATAAATTTATAAGATCAAGAGTTTAGAATAACAAAAGAAAATCCTACGATAACTACGGTGAATTCGAAATGGGGTACTAATATGGAGAGTATGTGTTGGTAGTGATTTCGTTAGGGTGTGTGCAATCAATGATTATTGATATCTTTTCTATGACTCAACGATTCGTCCGGTCAGGGCACGAGAACGTCGGAAAATATAACGATAAATAAACATCGAAAAGTGCCTTAAATATCGAATAAAGTGCTAGTTTCATGAGAAAAATGAGCTTATTTGCCTGCAAGGGTCATGCCACAAATAAATTTTCAGAGATTATATTTGATACAAGTACACCAACAACGATAATACTTGAACAATACGTGTAGAAACTAGCATAATACGCGATTATACAATGCAAATAGGGCAAAAATATTAAAAATCGATGATTACGACACCCTAACTACATCAACACCAACACATATGAAGATTAACCACGCATGGAGAGAAAATATTCAGTATTCATAGACAAATACATCATAAAATCATCAAAATACGTGAAAAATTATTCAATTCTAAGCCAAATACGCAAAATACAAGGCTAAAGATGGGAAAAATGTCACCAATTCTCTCAAAATAGCCTCAAATCTCCTTCAGATGATAGAAATAGCCTCTTTCCCCAGAGACTCCAAATTTCATGGCGAAATACGGCTCCTAGAGCACCCAATACGCCATAATAAGCAATCGTAGGCCAAAATACGCTTATATAGAGAGTATTGCGGGTTTAAATGCTTATCGGGTTGAAACTCGCATCCAAATCATGCTCAAAACCCGATCTGCCAGTCGCTTGAAATGTCCGCTATTCGATCAAGCGGGATCTTCCCACCGAGCGCCATGTGGCCCTCTCTATCGGGTTTGCGCCTGGATCCGCATCGCTCGAATCCGAGCTCAGCTCGGAGTCGATCTCCGTCGTCCGATCTAGGATCGCTCGGTTCACAATTTTCCACGTCGCCCTGATAAGCTGTTGATTGCGAGCTCACACGAGGGGTCGGTAACAGCCATTGGATTACGATCTGACGCCCCATAATAAATGATCACTCCGTATTTTACACCCTTTTTCTGCATGTTTGCATGCCACTTTGATCGCTCATATCGCGTTTTTCACGATTATTAGACAATATTGCGATGCTTTTCACGATTTCTTGTTTTTGTCATATTTCATGAGATATGGAGCGATTCGGAGTGATTTTGAGATCAAGAGGATTTGCACCCACTCCGGAGTGTCACCCAAGGCTCTTTTGAGGGCAATTCGGCGATGGAAGACAAGTGGGAGAAGAAGGAACGTCGTAGGAGCGACGAGGAGGCGAAAAGATGAAGATTGGGCATTTGCAGCATCTCACTCGGCCGAGTGAAGTACTCACTCGGCCGAGCCAGAAGACCACTCGGCCGACCAGAACAGACATGCATCAACAGAAGGAAATCGGCGTGCACTCGGCCGAGTGACGATAGTCCACTCGGCCGAGCATGGAAATCCCCTCGCCCGAGTGGCATGGGAAAATCCACATCAAAAGAGGCCGACTTACTGGAAATGTACAGGCGATTCAGACCTTCCACTCGGCCGAGCATGAAAAGCTCCTCGGCCGAGTGAGTAAAGCCACTCGGCCGAGTCACCTCTGAAGACAGACCTCCAAAATCCCGAACTTACTGTAATTGTAGAGGGTTTGTCACTCGGCCGAGTGACATTTGTCACTCGGCCAAGTGGGCCGCCCCGCCTACTGCGTAAACTGCGATTTTTGAGCTGCGCAGGGGCATTTTTGTCACGATTTTTCGGGCGATTTTGAGGGGTATTTAAACCCAGTTTTTGCCCTATTTTAGAAGAACTTTTTGATACTTTTTGCAGCCTTTTTTAGAGAGCTTTTTAGGTAATTAGATTTAGGGCTTTTTGAGAGATTAGAAAGGGGACTTTTGTTGGATGCTATTGGATTCTCATTGGTTTGTCTCTTTTCTTGTCAAAAACTCTATTTTTATTGATAATTTCTCTATTGCAATGATTTGTGCTGAATTTGTTATTGATTTTCTCATAAATTGCATGATGATTATTGAGTAGTTTTATTTTCCTAGGGCATAGGGATGAACCCTATGAACCCTATTTTTAATTTGTGATGAATTGGTGAAATTCTTGCTAGAATTGATTAGGGTTAGGTTGGGATTGATTAATTACGGATAGCTAGGGATTCATATGGATTGGGATTTGCAAGAGATTGGGTCCCACTTGATAGGAAGCCCTAGAAATTCGATTTAGATTTACGATTGGATTCCTCTAGGATTGGTTTGCAAGAGATTGGACCAAGGCTAGGGTTTTCAATCGTAATTCTATACCAATATCCATTTGCAATAGATTGGACGGGTAGGAACTATCTCAACCTAGGTCGTAGCTCGAGTTTGCACGAGAGTGGGCTCAAGATACGGTTGAACAATGATGTCATTCTTCATGCTAGCGGCTTAGTTTAGTGTTTGCAAGAGATTGGGCCCTACCCTAGGTTCGTTATAGACCGGAAATAGCGCGAGAGCGTGAGCTTGGTTCTACATTTAGTTGCGACTAGTTCACCTAAAATTCAAGTCTAGCAATGATGTAACCTACGAATCACAATGATGAGATACGGTCCGTAGCGGGGATTCCCTATCACTAGGCGCTTTATTTCATTCATATTCCTATCGACATTCGAACGTTTGTGACAATTTTACCCCAAATTATTCTCGACCATTTTGATAGCTAGGTGATAGGAAAGAGACACTGTCATTGTTCCTCCCTGAGTTCGATACCCGCTCGCCACTACGCCGTGCGCTTGCGGTGAGACTACGAGTCGCTCGTCCCGGTTGCTTGTGCATACCGGGCATCGATCAAGTTTTTGGCGCCGTTGCCGGGGAGGCGATAGTGTTTTATTCTCTTTACTTAGTGTTTTCTTTTTCTTTTGTTACTTTTATCTTTTTACTCCTTATTCGTGCTAACAATTCATTTGAAACTCTGTTTTGCTTTGCATGTACACGAGATCTACGGCGAACCCCGAGGAAATACTATTTGATCCGGAGATCGAACGTACCGTGAGGAGGATCAGAGCCGAGAGAAGGCACGCTACGGAGGACAATTGTATGAACCGTGCGGAGACACCGGAGGAGCTTGCGGCACGAATGGCGAGGATCATATCCATTAGAGATAGGCTTCGGCCTAAGACTTCTTCCACCACATCATCCATCGCCATGCCAGAACTAGCGGCGAACAAGAATTTTGAGCTAAAACGGGCTTGGTAGTATTGATGCAACAAGACCCGTTTCATGTGAACTCCCATGAGAATCCGCACTATCACATCCAGCTTTTCTTGTCCAAATGCGCCACCTTCCAAATGCCGGGCGTTTCTGTCGATGCAATCCGACTGCGACTCTTCCCCTTCACACTAAAAGATAAAGCTTTATATTGGTTAAGGACGCAAGCGGAAGGTACATTCACCACTTGGGACGAGTTGGCAAGCGCCTTCGTCGACAAATTTTACCCTCCTTCCAAGACGGTGAAGATACGGAGTGCTCTCATGTCCTTTAAGCAAGGACCGCAAGAGACCCTCTATGAATCATGGGAGCGCTTCAAGGACTTACAACACCAATGCCCCCATCACAGTATAGAAGATTGGGAGCTTGTTCACAGTTTCTACAATGGACTCCAACCGGGCACGAAGCAAATTATTGACGCAACCGCTAATGGAGCCATATTATCAAAGACCCCGGATGAAGCTACGGCCCTGTTGGAGAAGATGGCCTCTAATAACCAACAATGGGGGTACGAGCGAGGACATTCTTCATCCTCTTTGAAGCCCACTAGCATTTATGAGGCCAATGCAGTGGCGGAGCTTTCAAATAAATTTGACTCTCTCCACAAGGTAGTGTAGAGATTGGAGAAATATATCACCGAGCCACATGGCACACCCTCTACATATACGCTGATAAGCAATATGAGTGATTGGCAAGACCAATCCCAAGCCATGTATGTAGGAGGGGACAATGGAGAGTGAGCCTTGGAGCAAGTACAATATGTCGCGGGGTACTCCGGATATTGGGCCAACACGGCCGCTAGAAACCATCCGGGCTTTTCATTTGCAAACAATGATGGTGCTTTGAACCTCCCGCCATAACAACTTCCTCAAGCTCGGCCTCCACTACCACAACCTCAATATCAACTGAGGGGGCCACCGCAACAAAATTACCCGCCGAGGCAACAAACGGGACCATATAGACCCCCAGGGTACAACCAAGGTTGGAGAGCTCATAACCCACCTCAAGCTCAACCACGATCGGACGACGAAGCTAGGGTGGAGGAATTTATGGTGGAGCAAAGAAAGATCAACGCTAGATTAACGGCGGGACAAGAGTCACTAAGTACTGTCGTCGCTCAACTTGCGGAGAAACTTACGTTGCTCAACAAGAACGCCCAACAATTGCCGGCTCAACCCGAGCCCAATCCACGGAGCAACACTGGACACATCAATGCGGTGGTAGTGGTTACAACAAGGGGCGGGAAGGATACCACTCCCGCTATGACCCAAAGCAAGCAACCCGTGGTGGAAATTTTGGAAGAAAAAGAACCGGCAATTGAAGAAGTGAGCGAGAAGGAACCGATTGGAGAAGGAAATTCTAAAGTGGTGGAGCCACTTGATGAGCGCCGCTACATACCACCGGTGCCCTTTCCACAATGGCTAGCTAGAGCCAAGATGGAGAAAAGGCTCGCCAAGTTCCTAAAATACTTGAGGGGAGTAAGCCTCAATATTCATTTCTTAGACGCAATTGTTGAGATCCCGTCTTACGCGAAGTTCTTGAAGGACTTGATTTCGGGAAAGAAAAGGAAAGAAAAAATCATGCTTGCGGAGCAAGGAACTTGGTTTACCCGGAAGGAGAAGGAGCCGGTGAAATTGAAGGATCCCGGGAGTTTCCGCATCCCTTGCATACTAGGAGGTGTCCCTTTGCAAAAAGCTCTAGTTGACTTGGTCGCGAGTGTGAGCCTTATGCCCCTTAGTATGTTCTGGAGATTGAACACGGGCACCGACTTGAAGCCGACTGACATGAGGATTCAACTTGCGGACGGTCGGATTACTAGGCCGGTAGGGATCGCAGAGAATATTCCACTCCAAGTACCGGGAGGTATATGCTTGCCTTGTGATTTTGTCATAATGAACATCAAGGAAGAGGGCGACACTTCGCTCATACTTAGACGCCCGTTCCTCACAACCGCCGGTGTTATCGTTGATGTGCGTGAAGGAACTCTATCCTTGAATGTCGGGAACATAGAAGTCGAGCTTCACATACCCAAGGCCATGAAACACATGCCCTATCACGAGGAGTTAGACTATGTGGATCTCCTTGATGAAGTGATTGAAGAAGCAATCCCCCATTCTATTGGTGCTCTCCATGACGATGGCTTCGAAGAAGGCCAAGCTTCAGGTGAAGAAGAGAAGTTGGAGGACCCCCGGATAGCTCCACGGATGATGATGAAGGCGATGCTGATGTCGCAAGAATACGAGAGCTTTGTAAGCTCTCAAAGGCCAAGAATCCAAAGAAAGCTCCACCGAACGAAAGATCGGTGTCACCGGCAAAGAAGAAGATAGGAACAAGCTCTATCTTGGGGAACTTATCCCCCAACATTACCCATGACGAGGGGGCGTTGAGGAAGACCGATGAACATCATGACCCGAACCCAAGCGGCCTTCCCGGCAAGTTTGACGGGCGCATATCGTATACGCCCAACATCGCGATCAATCATATGGAGGATGACCGAGGCAAGGAAGAGCGCTCCAGGAACGCGCTCAGGCCTTAGGAGGAGGAAGAAATAGACTGGAAGAAGAAAAACAGAGACCAGAGCGAAAACGGAGAGCCGATGCAGAAAACAGCATGTCACTCGGCCGAGTAGCATATGCCACTCGGCCGAGCAAAGACTTCACTCGGCTGAGTGGAGCACAAAACAGGGAAGTTTCTGCAGACCAACTCTCTGTTAATTTCTGTAAGTTTTAGTTTTAATTGCCACTCGGGCGAGTGACTTGTCACTCGGCCGAGTGGAACAGATACCCTCCTAGCTCAAAAATTACTGAGTGGCAGAGCCACTCGGCCGAGTGGAGTTTCTCCCTTCAGCCGAGTGAAGCAAAGCCACTCGGTCGAGTCGTAAGTGGCGAGGAAAATTTTCAAACTCTTTCGTTTACGCCACTCGGCCGAGTGATATTTTCACTCGGCCGAGTCGTAACAATTTCTATATAAGGGAAGCGCAGTGGGCGCGGATTTCGAAACACCAAAATTTCCCAATCTCCACTCGAGCCAGCTGTCGCTTGCGATCCCTCGCCCACTGTGACTGCTGCCGCGCCCGAGCCGGCCCCCCCTTCGCCAGTGATCGCCTACCCACGCCTCGCCGACGATCGGCCGCCACCCCCTCGTCGGCGCCGGCCGCCACCGCCTCCGATCACCCTATTTTCGCTCCAAAAACCCCGTTTCTCCCCGTTCTCTTGATTTGTACGCACGTGAACCCCGTTTTCAAATTAACTTTCATATCTATCAATTATCCCCTATCTCCCCCATAC